>KQ995750.1:127633-150982 GCA_001598015.1 Dorcoceras hygrometricum | reverse complement strand
GATCAGATCAACGACCATTGGTAAATCGAGAGTCGCTAGAGATCCGATAGCTATGCATACATCTTGGAGATCGAATAGTGACATCGCGAGTGTAACTAGGCAAACACATATACCTAAAACACTTAGTACTCTGGCCAGAGATTTGCACACTATTATCCCCTCAGATAGCATAGGATATCCACGCATGTCTGCGTGAATCGAATCCTCGACAACGATGCATCGACTCCTACATGCATCGGGGTCTCACCCAATCCCGACGCCTTATGACCCCAAGTGAGTAATGGGTCAAGTCCTAATGCCATCGGGGTCTCACCCAATCCCCGAGCCTTATGACCCCAAGTGATCGGCAAATGGGTCAAAGTGAGATGCCTATCATGTAGAGTCTCAATGACGTTTCGAGTCGTGAGGACTAATCAGTACAACCAAGACCTCGGACTTATCTACTCGACAAATGGTAACCACTTGGAAAGTCCGAACGAGGGTAGTTCGATAGATCACCAGGTCTCTATCTATCTGCATGCTCAGAACATCACAATGTTCCCTACCAATGAAACATGGTACTTCGCATCGCAGATACTAGTCTCGAACTCGGGCGGCCTTATCCTCATTTTGATGGCCCAATCGACTAGGAACATGTTCAGAATACACAGTGACTATTAGATGTGTTTCATGATAACCGTCATACCCACTATCACATCTAACATACACTTTGGTGTATTCTAGGTCTTTACTCAATGCAATTGTTAATCAATACACACATAATGAAAGTAAAGAATATCATATATAAAGACTGTTTCATACAAGAGTCTATAAACCCACACGCCACAAGTTGGCTAGTTGGGCATCTACTCTAACACGCAGATACTAGTCTCTAGCTCGGGCGGCCTTATCTAATTTTGACGGCCCAATCAACTAGGAACATGTTCAGAATACATAGTGACTATTAGATGTGTTTCATGATAGCCGTCATATCCACTATCACATCTAACATACACTTAGGTGTATTCTAGGTCTTTACTCAACGCAATTGTTAATCATTATACACACAATGAAAGTAAAGAACGCCATATAATAAATGCGAATATCATATATAAATATTGTCATATACAAGAGTCTATAAACCCACACGCCACAAGTTGGCTAGTTGGGCATCTACTCTAACAGATTTATGGTGTCGACTGGTTTTGTCGGTGGACAATTATTTGTATTGATTTCCAGTCGTTGCAAGTGCTATTTATAGGAAGACTTGGTTTTCGAATTGTGATATCAATTCCATACTTAGCAAATATTTCCCTCGTCTGTGTTCTTCGTTTTGAACCCTAGAGCACTGTTCACCGTGAGCTATTCCGGTGAATTCCCGTTGTTTCTGGTGGTTGTTTTGCTCGTGTGAGATAGCGTTGGACTCCTCTCAAGAAGCTATATCATCCTACACCGTTTTTGGAAGCTGTCGTGGGCTGGAGCGAAAGCACGAAGTTGCTGTTCTCGTGCGTGAGTTTTGTTGTGCAGGTAGCGTTTCTGTCCAGCTTCGAGACCTTGTTCCTAGCCATAGTTTTAAGCTTCCTGTTTGGTTGTTGAGGTTTAATGATTAGCTGGTTGAGTGTGACTCCCAGCCGTGAGATTTTATGTGTTGGCCGTGAGTTTTGAGTTGATGATTCCCTGTATATTGCGTATGTTTTACAGGTTGGAATCAGTAGTCTCAGGCCTTGTTTTGTGGAAATTGTTGCTCAGTAAAAGGTACGGATTTGAGCTTATATTACAGCGAGGTTATGGCTTGGATGATTGTAGTTGCTGGTATGTGGAATGGCCGTGCCTGCTGGTTGTGTCCTGTTGAGGATTCTGTATGCTATTGTGTTATTGCTGTGTTGCATAGGTGTATATGCTTTATTCCATCATGTTGCATACACGCATGGTATTCCATTTTTCCAGCTTTGGTAGTCTTTGTACCTTGTTGTATTGTTGTTGTTTCTTACCAGGATGTGAGGGCGAGCGGCAATACCGCACTCTCATCTCCCTGCTGGGATCGTAGCCACCATGCGCCGAGTGGTTAACTACCACAGTTCATGGGTGAGGCAACAGCAGGTTGAGTTGTTTGATGCATCTGGTAAGTGGGTGTAGTGTCATGGCGAGTGGCTCACTACCACACTGTGAACACACCCCGTGGCCACTGTATTTGTTGATAATTCTTTGGAGCTATGTTTGAGTTCCTTAGCTCCTTCGAGGGTCGAGCTTTCCGTTGTTATTTGGCGTCTCATGCATAGCATCTGCATTTTATTCCTTGCTGTTTATTGTTGTTTTATTGTTGCTCTCCGTACTGGGGTTTGACCCCATGTCCCTCTGGGGCTTGGTTTGTTTCTTCCGTTGTTATTTGGCGTCTCATGCATAGCATCTGCATTTTTATTCCTTGCTGTTTATTGTTGTTTTATTGTTGCTCTCCGTACTGGGGTTTGACCCCATGTCCCTCTGGGGCTTGGTTTGTTTCTTTGTTGTGTTGTTTTCAGGAAACCCAAGTTCTACAGCTGGTCGTGGGTTTAACCCAGCTGGTGGTGCCCAAGGAGGTGGCTAGCGTGTCCCAGTTGCATATAGCATACTTATATATATGTATCAGTTAGCCAGGGGGATGCCCTGCGCTTTGTTGTTGTACCCGTAGGGGAGTCTGATACATGTTTGAATTATGTATGCTTTATTTTTGGTTTTTTTATGAATTGGGGAAACTTATTTTAAGTATTGTTGTATTTTAAATTATATGTTTAAAACCGTCGGGCCTAAAAGCGAAAATTTTATCCACTTTTTGATAGCTTCCGCATGTGTTTATCTGTTGTGAGCACGAGGCCTGACACCTTGTTTTATTTTCAAAAGGAACAAAGTCTGGATTCCATCAAATTGTGCTTGGGCGAAATCCTTCCGGGACCTTCTGACCATTTCTCTAAAACAGAAAAAGAGAAAGAATTTGATTGCTCAAACTCGAATCAGCCCTTAGAAAAGAAAGGCTAATCAACTTGTGGTTATTTAGGATTTTGGGGTGCTACAGCATGGCTCTCGATCATCCCAAACAACATTATTTATTCAATTAATCCAATTAATGGACATAAATAAAATAAACAAATCAATTTTGTTTTATCCAACAAAATCATATTTTAAATATAAAATCATATTGTTATTTTAATTGCATCAAATAATTTTGTTCTTAAAACAATTTTAGGTCTAACATCTCAAAATTTTTCAAAAATAATTTTGGTCCAACCAAAAAGCCCGATAGCAAGTATTGGCCCAAAAACCCGTCTGGCTGCCCGAAATAGGCCCGGGAAAACCCTAGGGAGGAAAAGCACCGCCGCATCGCCGCCCCGACAACGTAGCACACATGCAGCGCGCGTGCTACATCCCATGCGCATCCCCGTGCATGCACGTCGCGCAAGGGTGGCTGCCTGTTGCATGGCCAGTGCGCACAGGCAGGACGACGGGTGCGCGAAGCCCTTGAGAGACGTGCACGCACAGGTGGTGGCCAGCGTGAGCAGCGTGCGCGCATGACGTGTGCCCTGGCCGCACGATAGGTGCCGTGATATGCATGCAACAGATTCGGGGCAGGCAGTAGACATGCGCGTGAAATTTTTTTCGAAAAATCGGGAATTTGATGCAATTAGGCAGAATTTCGTGTATTCACAGATCCGAGCCTGACTCCCTGATACCACTGTTGGCGCAGCGGCGGATCCGGATCCCGCTCAGGGGCACAGCAGAAGTTTTAAAATTTGAATTCTCGGGAACGATCAATACACGAAAATAAAACTAAACATAGATAGGATGTTTAGGAAATTTACCTCTGGAGACTAGGAACCTGGCTCCGACCAGTCCACGAGGGAAATGGCCCTTCAACGGTTGAGCGGCGGATGAACACCCAATTCGATCCACAATCGAATTCTCAATTCCTCTGCTGGTTTGCACTAGAAAACCAGCAAAATTTCTGCGGACGGAATCTCCACGCGGCACGGCGGTGGGGCGGCGGCGGGAGGAGGAGGGCGAGAGAGAGTGGAGTTGAGGGGGAGAGTTGTCAACACAACTTGGTACATCTAAATGAATCCCCCAAGGCCCATATTTATAGACTTTTCTTGGGCTTAAACCAGGTTAACTAGCCCAAGCCCAGGGAACATTGGTTTCAAGTCCATCGTTGTGGCTTCATCATAATTCTGATCGACGATCAGATCGAACCGATCTTCACAGTTTACAAAACATAACATTATGAAAATAATTTTTTGGACCACCTAATCCAAAATAGATATTAGGCCCTATTAGCTAAAAGGAAAGTCATACGTAACCAGCCAATTTTAGTGAGTCGCACTTTCATCCTTCCTTCTACTGTACTCAACAAATTGAGTAAAATTTCCATATGGGAATTGAGAAACCAGTACTTCTGTGACCCTAAATGGTTCAGAGATATAGCTAGCTGTAGGCTCACAACTCTTTGTGACTCCAAAAACACATTTTCGGACTTACCCATTGGGTCATGGACAAGCTTCAAGCATCATCTCCCCATGATCCCCTAGGTCTCACCGATAGTGCCTGAAAGAACAAGTTGGTCATGGTTAGCGTACAGTACGGTCCTTTCAGCTCAAATATCCCGATCGAATAAATGACCTTTGGTAAATCGAGAGTCGCTAGAGATTAGATATCCATGCATACATCTTGGTGTGTTAAGATAAAATTTATTAGTTTTGGTGATAACAAAAATAATACAAGGGCTGAATTCAAAGTTACTTCTGGACAATCAGCCATTGCAATTAACAGCTTCGCATATTCAGATGCAAGTACTCAGCTATTGAACCTTTATTCAGATGTTGATTCAAAGGGGTACGCGATTAGTCTCTGGTTAATATTGATGGTCCCGGAAATAGGATCAAAAGATCAGCAGCAAGAGTGCGTTTAAAAAGTTTCGAAAATTGCTCGCTGCTGATATTACTGGAGCTGCAATAGCTCGTTGTTCTTGAACAGTAATAAACACTACTCAGAGAACCAGAGACAGATCTGGTATGATTTAAAAATAATGCGGAAAATACCAGAACTGAATCCTATATTTTAAAACAACTCAAACAGATTTATGTACAACATAAATCTGTTCGAGACTTGTGCTTGTGTGCTGCTGAAATGTTATGTGATGCTAAGTAAAGAGCAAGTGCTGATTTCTCGCTATGCGTGTATGCGTGCTGAAATGCGATGTGCTGAACTGTAAACGTGCAATGCTAAAGTAAATGCTTGCTGAATGAATAAAGAACACGATACAGAACACAGCATATTTGTTTATGGAAGTTCGGACTTCAATGTCCTACATCTCCCCTTCTTCCACCTCGGAAGGCTCCACGAGAAGATTTGATCTTACAACTGCGTGTACAGACCCAATCCCACAACAAGCAGCTGTGAGAACTCCTAGACTCCACAAATGCACAACAGCCTCAACTGTGTGACTGACTACATACACAAGAGTTTTACGTCTTCATGCTTGGACGTGGAACTGTAAACAGATTTCGAGATTCATTCACAAACAGATGTGAACGAATCTCGGTGTGTGAGATTGATACAATGAAACGCTCAAACTCTCTGATATTCTCACACACGAGGGACATGCTCTAACAAGCTAATCTAGACTTGACAATCGACTCTCGTGAAAGCTCCTCTCTAAAATGGCGGTCGATTGCTTCATCTATCTCTTTATTTTTCCCTCTGTTGGTGCACTGTGTAATCAATGTAATTCTGCCACAGTATTGTAGTTGCACCAACGTCTTTCTCAGCCGAATCCTTCTTCAATGGCGCTGCCTTTGTATATAAAGCCTCTGTATAATTTCTTCCCGTTGGACACAACTCCTTCCCGTTTGAAATGTGTTCTGTAAAGTACCGACAGGGGAACAGTACTTGCGTCCTTTTCTTTTGCAGGCTTCTTGTCGTTTTCGCCATTTTGAATTGAGCTCAGCAGTTGACATCCAGCTTTGATAACTCTTCGTAAGTTGTCAACTGCTTCGCCGCTGATTCATTTCTTCAACTGGATTCTTTGCGTCTGGAATTTCCTGCGACTGAATACAACGCTTCGCTACTTCTTCTTTTCTTGCGTCTGGAAACCAAGTCGACTGAATATGCAAAGCTTGCGACAGGTTGAGTAGCAACAGCTGATTCATATAAGCTCACGACTGGATGCTGCTGTTGCTTGCGTCTGATTGTCCAGCTGATATTAAACATATGCTACCAGCTGGTATCTTGCGACTGGTTACTCAAACACTGCGTCGGGAAATCTTTGCGTTGCGACTGGATCCACTGTAGCTTGCGACTGCTGAAATATCAACGCAAAGTCTTCCTGCTGAATCTTTAGCGCAAGAGCAAAACGCTGTCGTATCAACTTATGTAAACGACATCGTTTTGCTATCGCTTTCTCCAAATAGAATCTGCTGGTGAACAGTAGCTTGCGACTGGATATCTTCTCTACGACGTCGCTTCTTCTTGCGTCTGGATGCAAGCTACCTGCTGATTCTTGCGACTGCTCTCTCAAACCATCTGCTGAATATGATGACATCACCGATGACGTCATAAACGCTAATCCATCTGTTGATCCTTCAGCACGACGTCGCTTCTTCTATTTCGCTTCTCTTCTCATCTGCTGATACTTATTGCTGATTGTGATGACATCAAGGCTGATGTCATTACAGCTGATTCTAAATCTTGCGCATCTTCTCAACTGTTGATATTTCTCCATCTGCTGATCACTGTAGCTTCCTGCTGAATGATGACGTCACTGATGATGTCATCTACATTTTAGCGCTTCAGCTGATCTTCTTCGTTGTTCCAGCTCCAGCTGATCTCTTCATCGCTTCTTGCTTCCTGAATAGCGACTGTCTATAGATTCATCAACAGTACTTATAATTGCGACTGCTAACAGATTCGTCAACAGTACTTATAATTGGAATCTTCTTCTACGATTCATTTCTTCAGCGCGCTACTCAATTCATGCACCAGCTGGTTCACTTCGCTCTTAGCGCTTGCAGCTGGTTGTCATCGCTTCAGCTGGTTTACTATACTCCAGCTGGTTCAACTTGGCCTCCGCCTGATTACGAACAGCTGATTCAACTTTGGACGTCTCCAAACTTAATCCAACTGCCGATTCCAAGAACACCAAACCAACTGCTTGAATCTCTATATTGCGAACCGACTGCTGGACAGATATATCAGCTTATCTTCCTCTTGCAATAAGATTCTTCCTGCTGATAATCTTCTACGTTCCTAAATCCTGTGCACTTAGGTAGAATTGTTAGAAACACAATAACAGGTTTTGTGTAATTCAAAACTTAATTAGGATCTGTCAAAACAGATCCAACAATCTCTCCCTTTTTGATTTACACAAAACCTTAAACAGACAATGCATGTTCTAACAATTTTCTCCCTTTTTGTGGGAATCAAAAAGAGAGTGAACTGCTGGACTTCCCGATTTAAAACAAAAAGCTCTCCCTACACTGTTACAACAAATACAACGTAACAGCAGGAGTTTTAATCTTTGTAAAACAAAACAGCTTTGGAAAGCACCATATGCAACAGTATATGATATTCAAAAGCTGAACTGATGCGTAACTTCAAAATTATAAAAGACAGAAATGCCACTCTCCCTGTATTTTACAACATGAGCTCAAATCATTTTTAAAAAAAATTTTGCATCAGCTGGAAAACCGCAAAACAGAACATTTGAAAACTTATCAGAGCATACAAATATTTCAAATAACACGTGCTACTGAGTTACTCAAATGTGTGAAGAACCAGTACAGAGAACAGCTCAGATTTTTCATTCTTCTATCTCGCCCCATGTGCTTGTCACTGAGCCTCGCTCCAAGTGATCTTACAGCACAACGAAAATAGAAGCTTGGCATCTGCCCGAGACTCGCGCATCCCGACAGTTCATCAAGCGAAAAACCGGTTCTACATAGAAACAGATCTGTCCTTCACAAAATAAGTTTCTCAAAACATTTAAAACGTTAAAATCATAGCACATGTGTTTTAAAATCAGTGCTCGTTTAAGAACAACCTGCTCTGATACCAATTGATGGTCCCGGAAATAGGATCAAAAGATCAGCAGCAAGAGTGCGTTTAAAAAGTTTCGAAAATTGCTCGCTGCTGATATTACTGGAGCTGCAATAGCTCGTTGTTCTTGAACAAGTAATAAACACTACTCAGAGCACCAGAGACAGATCTGGTATGATTTAAAAATCATGCGGAAAATACCAGAACTGAATCCTATATTTTAAAACAACTCAAACAGATTTATGTACAACATAAATCTGTTCGAGACTTGTGCTTTTGTGCTGCTGAAATGTTATGTGATTCTAAGTAAAGAGCAAGTGCTGATTTCTCGCTATGCGTGTGCATGCTGAAATGCGATGTGCTGAACTGTAAACGTGCAATGCTAAAGTAAATGCTTGCTGAATGAATAAAGAACACGATACAGAACACAGCATATTTGTTTATGGAAGTTCGGACTTCAATGTCCTACATCTCCCCTTCTTCCACCTCGGAAGGCTCCACGAGAAGATTTGATCTTACAACTGCGTGTACAGACCCAATCCCACAACAAGCAGCTGTGAGAACTCCTAGACTCCACAAATGCACAACAGCCTCAACTGTGTGACTGACTACATACACAAGAGTTTTACGTCTTCATGCTTGGACGTGGAACTGTAAACAGATTTCGAGATTCATTCACAAACAGATGTGAACGAATCTCGGTGTGTGAGATTGATACAATGAAACGCTCAAACTCTCTGATATTCTCACACACGAGGGGCATGCTCTAACAAGCTAATCTAGACTTGAAAATCGACTCTCGTGAAAGCTCCTCTCTAAAATGGCGGTCGATTGCTTCATCTATCTCTTTATTTTTCCCTCTGTTGGTGCACTGTGTAATCAATGTAATTCTGCCACAGTATTGTAGTTGCACCAACGTCTTTCTCAGCCGAATCCTTCTTCAATGGCGCTGCCTTTGTATATAAAGCCTCTGTAGAATTTCTTCCCGTTGGACACAACTCCTTCCCGTTTGAAATGTGTTCTGTAAAGTACCGACAGGGGAACAGTACTTGCGTCCTTTTCTTTTGCAGGCTTCTTGTCGTTTTCGCCATTTTGAATTGAGCTCAGCAGTTGACATCCAGCTTTGATAACTCTTCGTAAGTTGTCAACTGCTTCGCCGCTGATTCATTTCTTCAACTGGATTCTTTGCGTCTGGAATTTCCTGCGACTGAATACAATGCTTCGCTACTTCTTCTTTTCTTGCGTCTGGAAACCAAGTCGACTGAATATGCAAAGCTTGCGACTGGTTGAGTAGCAACAGCTGATTCATATAAGCTCACGACTGGATGCTGCTGTTGCTTGCGTATGATTGTCCAGCTGATATTAAACATATGCTACCAGCTGGTATCTTGCGACTGGTTACTCAAACACTGCGTCTGGAAATCTTTGCGTTGCGACTGGATCCACTGTAGCTTGCGACTGCTGAAATATCAACGCAAAGTCTTCCTGCTGAATCTTTAGCGCAAGAGCAAAACGCTGTCGTATCAACTTATGTAAACGACATCGTTTTGCTATCGCTTTCTCCAAATAGCATCTGCTGGTGAACAGTAGCTTGCGACTGGATATCTTCTCTACGACGTCGCTTCTTCTTGCGTCTGGATGCAAGCTACCTGCTGATTCTTGCGACTGCTCTCTCAAACCATCTGCTGAATATGATGACGTCATCAACGCTAATCCATCTGCTGATCCTTCAGCACGACGTCGCTTCTTCTATTTCGCTTCTCTTCTCATCTGCTGATACTTATTGCTGATTGTGATGACATCAAGGCTGATGTCATTACAGCTGATTCTAAATCTTGCGCATCTTCTCAACTGTTGATATTTCTCCATCTGCTGATCACTGTAGCTTCCTGCTGAATGATGACGTCACTGATGATGTCATCTACATTTTAGCGCTTCAGCTGATCTTCTTCGTTGTTCCAGCTCCAGCTGATCTCTTCATCGCTTCTTGCTTCCTGAATAGCGACTGTCGATAGATTCATCAACAGTACTTATAATTGCGACTGCTAACAGATTCGTCAACAGTACTTATAATTGGAATCTTCTTCTACGATTCATTTCTTCAGCGCGCTACTCAATTCATGCACCAGCTGATTCACTTCGCTCTTAGCGCTTGCAGCTGGTTGTCATCGCTCCAGCTGGTTTACTATACTCCAGCTGGTTCAACTTGGCCTCCGCCTGATTACGAACAGCTGATTCAACTTTGGACGTCTCCAAACTTAATCCAACTGCCGATTCCAAGAACACCAAACCAACTGCTTGAATCTCTATATTGCGAACCGACTGCTGGACAGATATATCAGCTTATCTTCCTCTCGCAATAAGCTTCTTCCTGCTGATAATCTTCTACATTCCTAAATCCTGTGCACTTAGGTAGAACTGTTAGAAACACAATAACAGGTTTTGTGTAATTCAAAACTTAATTAGGATCTGTCAAAACAGATCCAACAAATATTCAGCAGTTGGGTATCTACTTCAGAAGCCAGTGTATTCAGCAGTTTGGTATCTACTTCAGTAGTGAGTATTTTTAGACGTTGGCTACAGTTGCTTTTGACTTAGTTGTGACTATTTAGGAACTATTCATACTATGGATTACATGAGTAACGGAGCTAGTATTCCAGTTGAAGTATTTCAGCTGTTACAACATTCAGCTATTGGCATATTTCAGCTGTTACAACATTCAGCTGTTGGCATATTTCAGATGTTACAACATTCAGCTGTTGGCATATTTCAGCTGTTACAACATTCAGCTGTTGGTATATTCAGCTGTGACAGCTATTCAGCGATGAAATAGTCATCATCTTCAAGAAAGAAATAACAGTATTAAAGGCAAAACTTTCAGGCGCAAAAGACAAATCGATTCAAGTTCTATCAATGTTTAAATTGGAAAGGATCAATGGTGAATATTGAATCGTACAATTGCCTGGAATGTTTAGATTGGAAAGGATCAATGGTGAATATTGAATCGTACAATTGCCTGGAATTAAGGAAACACTGTCAGTGCTATTTTGGGTAATAGTACACAGTATATAGAGGACGTTATTCAATGATTGCACAAATTTGGATAGACGACAATTTTGGCTCTGACGAAACGCAATTTACCTCTAGTGGAGAAGGATATGCGATGGACACATATTCATAAGGGACTCTGTTTCCTTGGCAAGATTTAATGACCGTTGTGGACGAAGGGTATAATTAGCTGGATTTTGAATTGAAGAAGCTCTCGCTTACCCTCGCTTACTCTCATTCTCTAGTTTATTCTCATTGATTGAAGTTATCTTTCAAAAGCTCAAACAGCCACTGGAAATTTACATTGCAGAAATTGTTCTAAGTCCAGTATCCTAATCTCGAAGAACACTTCACAGTTCAAGCCTTCACAGATATTACCTTCGAGATACATCTTCTGGTTACCTTGTGTAATCGAGTTTATTATTAAAACTAGAAGATTTACAGTCTAAATAGATTTGCATTCCATTGTATCATTCATTGTTGATGTCTGTAACAAACGTGCTACACAAAGCCGTTTGATAGAAATCCTTCTTACTTGTATTTAGCAGCTGCGTCTGCTTGTTGATTGGAGATTGCTAAGAGTTCATCTTGAGCGAGGCTCGGTGACTGGGCGGTTACAGAGGCTGTAAACATCAAACTCTTCTAGTGGAACCAACCTGAAAAGGAAGAAGGGGAGACGTAGGATTTGATATCCAAAATTCCATAAACAAACTCTTGACCCTATACTTTTATATTATAATTGTTCACTGATTGATTTGGCTTATTTCCGCACATTTACTGTTAGCCAAGAAATCAGCATTAAAACTGAGATACCTTAAATCTGGTAACTCGGAATTAAGTTAAGCGGGTGCTTGTAAAAATTTTTTTAAAGGTTTCGAAAATTAAAAATACCAAGGAGTTCATTCAACCCCCCCCCCTTCTGAACTCCTAGACTTGTATTTTGAGCCATATTGATCCTATCAATTGGTATCAGAGCCTGCGCATCTCAGTTATTGAACAGCTTGTTGTTTGTGCTTTATTATATTCAAATATGTCTACTTCTCACAACAAAATTCCTATGTTTTCCAAGGAGGACTATGATGACTGGAAGATTCGTATGCAAGCGCATCTGGCTGCTCAGGACGATGATATGTGGTAGGTCATCACAGAAGGGCCGATGAAAATTATGAAGCTAAACTTGGCCTTTGCTGTATCTAATGGCGAGCCCCAGTATCTAGAAAAGAACAGACATGAGTACACCAACGAAAACAAAAAGAAAGCAAATATGGACAATGTGGTCAGGGAAATTCTCTACAAGACACTGGACAAAAACATGTTCAGCAAGATAAAAACCTGCGCCACAGCAAAAGATATTTGGGAAAAGCTGACACAAATATGTGAAGGAAACGATGAGACAAAAGAGAACAAGCTGACTGTCGCTCAGTAGAAATATGAATCTATGAAGATGAAGGATGGAGAAACAATGACGGAGTTTTATGAGAGATTCAGCGTCGTGGTGATTGAGTTGACTAGCTTTGGAAAAGAGTATAGCAACCGTGAGTTGGCTTTGAAGGTGATGACAATGTTGCCTAGGGAATGGGACGTTAAGACGATGGCCATGCGGGAGTCTAAGGATCTCAATAAGCTGGAGCTTCACGATCTATTTGCAAACCTTAAAGCTTATGAGTTCAAGTTGGAAACAAGAGCAGAAGCTGGACCGTCAAACTCCCAGCCGACCAAAGTGCTAGCAGCTACAACATCTGAACAGTGCTCTCCAAGCACTAGCAAGACAGCTGATCAACTCAGCAATGACGCCATGTCCCTCTTCGTTAAGTAGTTTGGGAAATACTTGAGAAGATCCTACAATCCTTTTACTCCTTATAATAATGTCCATAAAAATGATAAAGTTACAACTGATATGAACTGTTTTAATTGTGGACGTCCAGGGCACTTTGCATCTGATTGCAATAGGCCAAAGAAGGAGGATCGATATAGAAGGGATGAGAAGACAGATGAAAGATCCAAGGAAAGATCAAAAGATAGGAGGATGAAGACAAGAGGTGATAAAAGACCCAGCCGCAAGAATGATCGCAAAGTACTGGTTGCTGAGGAAAGCAACAAGAACTGGACTGACAGCGATTATGATTCATCATCCAGCAGCTCCTCATCTAGCGATAGTGAACAGGAGGAAGTTCACTGTCTCATGGCTGATCAAACATCTGACGACGAGGTATTCGATTTCTCAAATTCTGAATTTACACAAGAGGACCTAATCACTGTACTAAATGATATGGTCCAAGAGTACCGTAAGCTTCCTGAGGAAAGCAACAAGAACTGGACTGACAGCGATTATGATTCATCATCCAGCAGCTCCTCATCTAGCGATAGTGAACAGGAGGAAGTTCACTGTCTCATGGCTGATCAAACATCTGACGACGAGGTATTCGATTTCTCAAATTCTGAATTTACACAAGAGGACCTAATCACTGTACTAAATGATATGGTCCAAGAGTACCGTAAGCTTCCTCACACATTCGAGGAAGTTAAGGCTGAAAACATTGATTTGAAAAATAGTTCAGTTAAGCCAAGTACTGTTCAACTTGGTGAAGCTAACAATTTAAAAATCGAGTTGAGTAAGCTGAAGGCTGAGAATGAATTGTTGAGATCAAAGTCCTATGAGCTCAAGTCTGAAATTGAAAAATTAAATTCTATAATGAGCTCCTGGACCCAGGCTTCTATCTGTCTAGACAAGCTGTGTGAAATTCAGAAGCCAGCGAATGATAGAACTGTCTTAGGTTTCAATACTGGTGAAAGCAGCTCTGGAGAGACTTGTACTCAATCAAATCTAGCACATGACAAGTTCAAAAAGATGAGCTTTGTCAAAGCTAGTGTGATACATGATCCATGCGAGTCGGTACGGTATGATGACCAGATACCGGAGCTATTGAATAAGAAAGGAAAAGATGGTATTGGCTATGATAGACCCGAGAGTTCTAAGTCTGGTTGGCTAAAGAACAGACTTGACAAGGAGAAGGAAAAAGCTGGATCCAAGTAATTTGTTCAGAACCAACAAAGACGTGACTCTAAGAAGGTTAAGTCTGAATGGAAAAAGGTTAGGCCCCGTAGAGATCTTAATGGTCAAAATATCAAACCAAAGCTCAACAGATCTCACAATATTTCAGCACAGACCCTTATGGACTATCATATTGGGAAAGTTGTCAAAGTAATTCAAGTATGGGTCCCGAATGGGTTAATCCTATCTGGACCCAAGTAAAATTGGGTACCAAAGTCTGTTTTTCATGATTGCAGGATAACAGGTACAAAGCTGCTGATGAATCAACCATATGGTACCTGGACAGCGGTTGTGGAAGAAATATGACTGGAAACCCAAAGCTGCTAACAGCTGTGACACCTCACAGAGGAGCAAAGATAGTCTTTGGTGACAATGCTCATGGTAACACTGTGGGTAAGGGTAAGCTTATCCACGGTAACATTAACTTGCGTTATAATTTGATTAGCATAAGTCAGCTATGCGACAAGGGTTACATAGTTAACTTTCAACAGCACACATGCACAGTTCAGAGTCCAGAAGGACTGACTGTATTGGTAGGTAAAAGGTCGGGGAATACCTACATTATCAATTGGTCAGAACCCATGGGATCTGAACAAATTTTCTTAGCAGCCAACTCTTCCAAGAGCTGGTTGTGGCATAAACGAATGAACCATCTAAACTTTAAAACTCTTGATCATTTGAGTCAGCATGAAATGGTTTCTGCCCAAAACAATTTTTCTAAGGACAAGATCTGTGCCGCATGTCATCTTGGTAAACAAATCAAATCTACTTTTAAAAAGAAAGGTGGTAAACGTTCTTCCCGAATCTTATAGCTTTTACATATGGATCTCTTTGGTCCTATTCCTGTAACGAGCTTAGGGGGAACGAACAACACCCTATTTGTTTTGGATGATTTTACAAAATTCACTTGGGTGCAGTTTTTAAAAGAAAAATCTGATACCGCTGACCAGCTGATACGTCTTTTAAAACGTTTACAAAATGACAGATCTTGTTCAGTCAACAGGATAATAATTGATCGTGGTACTGAGTTTTTAAATCATAAATTAACTTCTTATCTAGAAGACATTGCGATAAAGCATGAGCTTTCAGCAGCTAGAACTCCTCTGCAGAACGGCCTTGCTGAGAGGAGAAATCGTACTTTAAAAGAAGCTGCTAGATCTATGATTGCTTATTCTGGTATTTCACAAAAATTCTGGGCAGATGCAGTTAAGACATCTTACTACACTCAGAACAGATCTATGATTAATAAGTTGCACGGTAAAACCCCATATGAGATCTGGAGTGGCAAGAAACCTGATATTTCATATTTCATACTGCAGGGTGTTTGGGTGCAGATGCTTCATTCATAATAATGTTAAGAAGCACCTAACAGCTTTTGATGCAAAATCTGATGCAGGTATCATCCTAGGTTATTCAGCAGTGAGCAAGGCTTATCGAGTATTCAACAATCGGAGTCTAACTGTTGAAGAGTCAGCGCACGTTGTCTTTGATGAGAATAGTTTTAGATCCAACTCAGCTCCGAGCCTTAACGATCTATGTACACGTCTAGAATCATCCAGCATTGATGACTCAAATGATGACGTGGCACAACGAAGACATTCAGCAGAGATACACCAACTGCTGGACACACCGCACGACATTGCCCAACAAGATCTGACAGGTAATCCAGTAGTCATCGATTTAACTAACGTTGACTCTACACAGGATCATATCTATCCAAGTGTGCCAGCTGGTGGAGCTGAAGCAACAAACGTTCAATCAGATGTTGCTCAGACAGATGTTGCGCAAGCAGATTCTACTATTCATAGAACAACATCTAATGCTCAGGATATAAGCATACATTCTCAATTGATGTCAAGACCAACATCTGAAGTATCAGTCACGAGCACATCACATCAATCGATATACAGACCAACAACTGATAAAAGAGCTGATCCTAGCTCACATCTGGAACAACCACTACAACAGCTGGAAGCTGATGCTCAAGCTGACATCGAAAATATCAATTGGTATCAGCTGATCCAGTTGTTGCTATCCAGCCAGTTACACAAGTGGAACAAGGAGCAAATCCCATTGGATCTGATTTCCGGTGGAATAGAAATCATCCACCTGAGCAGGTCATAGGTAACATCGAATCTCCTGTTCGCACACGAATCCAGCTATTGCATGATCAATTTGATTCAGCATTCATATCTCATATAGAACCTAAACAAATATAAGAAGCCTTAGCTGACCCCAGCTGGATAGACGCTATTCAAGAATAATTAAATCAATTTAAGAGTAATAACGTATGGCAACTTGTACCTAGACCTTCTAATCATTCAGTTATATGAACTCGATGGGTCTTTAGGAATAAACTCAATGAATATGGAGTAGTAACTAGAAACAAAGCTAGACTGGTTGCACAAGGATTTAGGCAGATGGAAGGAATAGATTTTGATGAAACCTTCGCACCAATAGCTAGATTAGAAGCTATTCGCATGTTTCTTGCATATGCAGCATTCAAAGATTTAAAATATTTCAAATGGATGTTAAGAGTGCATTTCATAATGGCATTCTAACAGATAACCCCAAGCTATGCCAGAAATTCTCTAAGTTGATGCAGGACAAATTTGGGATGAGCATGATGGGCGTTCTTTCTGGGCTTACAAGTTAGACAGCTGGAAAATGGAATTTTCATTAACCAAGCTAAGTATACGAAAGAACTGCTGAAGAAATTTGGCATGGACAACTGTTCAGCAGCTGCGACCCCAATGAGCTCTTCAATCAAACTGGATAAAGACGAAGCTGGATCTGCCATTGAGGTATCTCTTTATCGCGGTATAATTGGCTCTTTGATATACTTAACTGCTAGCAGACCAGACATCATGTTTGCTGTCTGTTTTTGTGCTAGATTTCAAGCAGAGCCTAAACAATCACATTATATAGCCGTGAAACGCATTTTTAAAATATTTGAAAGGCACTTCCAATGTTGGTCTTTGGTATCCCAAAGACTCAGGCTTTCAACTAATCGGTTATAGTGATGCAGACTATGCAGGATGTAGGATTGGTCGTAGAAGCGCAAGTGGGAATTTTCAATTCTTAGGGGATCGACTGATTTCCTGGTTCAGTAAGAAGCAAATACTATGGATTAAACACCAGCTGATGGACTATGGCATTGATGCTTCTGAAGCACCCATTCTCTGTGACAACACCAGTGCCATCGTGATCACCCAAAATCCAGTACTGCATTCAAGGACAAAGCATATAGACATCAAGCATCACTTTAGAAGGGACCACGTGCTAAAGAAAGACGTCAGGCTGGAGTATGTGTCGACTGAGCATCAAGTTGATGACATCTTCACAAAGCCTCTACCAGACGCTAAGTTTTCTTATTTTAGAAACATATTAGGTCTCCCAGAACTGTCTTGAATTGTCTCTGTGCTAACAATTTGCAGGTTGACAGCTGTTGCTTAACTCAGATGCGAGTCTTTTGTTCAGGGGAATGCAAAGACCTTCAGCTGAGGCAAGCATATTGCGTTGGGAGGATCTTAATCGTAGGGGGAACCAGGATCTGAATTGTTAAGTGCTACGTCAGCTGAATATGTGGGATCTGGATACACTCAGATGCCACATACACATAGCTGATGCTTATTTGTGATCAGATCCTGCTCTATCAACGATATATTAAACTATCTGTGACGTTATACAATATTGGCGCGCATTTTTTTTACTTTTCTACTGTACGATTAAAATATTTGAAAATTATTTTAAAATCACTTTCTTATTTTGCAAATTTGATAAAATCTTTTCAAAATCATTTCAAAATATTGTATGCGCCGTCGGATGATTGACACGTGGTTTGTCATCATGCGAAAAGTCACATCCACATTTTCTCTTTCCAGTAACTTTTTGCATTCCTTGAATATATTACGGCGTTTCCTGTTTAACCTTTCACTTACCTTAAGCTTTTTACTCTCTGGTACTCTTGTGCTCGAACTCTCCTTGTGTGTTCTCTGCAAATATTTTTCAGGTGTTCTATCTCTTTATCAACTAGCTGCGATGGCATCATCACTCTTCACCAACACCCTTCACATCTGTTTTGACTCTGTTCTTGCTATGGATAACCCGGGTATGGTATCGATGTTTGAAGCCCTAATGGAATCTGGCCTAATAGGATTCTTGGGTTTCCCAGTAGTCTTATATGAAGATGCGTTGACAGAGTTCTTTCTTAATGGCTCCGTCCGGGACGGAAAGGTAGTCAGTACTATTCGTGGGAAACCGGTGGAAATCTCTGAGGAGTTGTTTTATAGTACGTTTTAGTTGCCAGTTGATGGACTAAAAGATTTATCTGAGATTCCAAAGGATTTTGTATTTGATGCGAGGAAAATCTTCTCTCTCTCTGGTGAACAAGTAAGTACTTTCGGCAAAAAGCGTGAGATGAAAATCGAGTTCCGTCTTCTCAGTGATATTCTAGCAAAGACAATATCTGTAAAGGCCCGGTCCTTTGATGCGGTCACCCAGGAAAGGTTTTTGATGATGGCAGCTATCACTTGTGGAGTGGCAATAAACTGGAACAGGCTGCTGTTTAATATTCTCAAGGATATGGTGACTGCGGGATCAAAGCAAGCCAAGGGCTATGCCATTCAAATCAGTCTTCTACTGGAGAATGTTCCGAACTTGGAATTGGGAGATTCCTCGGAGTTCCCCTCTTCTAAAGTCCTAACCAAGAAGACTGTCCACCGATACATCGCTGTAAATGACAAGGTTGGTGTGGAGGAAGTGGCAGATGTACCCAGGGTGAAGAGAACACCAGTCACAAAGGATGTGTCTAGGAAGAGACCAGCGGCTGTTGATGAGCCAATTGTAAGAAGAAGCGGACTCGTGTTGGAAAAGCTGCTGTTGTTGCTACTGATTCAGCACTTGAGGCAGTACCCGTTCAATTTGTTGCACCAATTTCTACTGTTCCCCCTCTTGCACCAAAACGTAAAATTCAAAAGAGGAAGAGAAGGTTGGCACTAGGTTATGATGATGAAATTGTTGGAGAGCCAACAACTGTTGCTGTAGAGGTTGCTGTTGAGAATATAGTTGTGGAACAGAGGGTAGAGATTCATGTTGACCCTGTTGATCAGATAATTGAGCAGGTTATTGCTGAAACTGCTCAGGTGGAGACTGATGTTGGAAGAATCAATGATAGTGTACCTGATGTTGAGGATCAGGGATTTAAAACAGCTGATGAAACAGAGCTCTGGTTTAATCCGTCTTACGAGGAATTTCATGCTCAACAAGCTGAGAGTATGGTTGAATCAGCCAACGAAACTGAGGAGGAGTTTGTAACTAAGAAGGTCACTACGACAGACGTCGGTGTTCAGAAGGAAACTGGTTCAGATTTTTATCTTGTGGAGACACCTTCCGAGCAAAAAGAGTTATTTCAGGGACAGAAACAGCAACTACTGCTCCCACTGCTGATAAGAATATATCGGATGATGAGCCGATGACTCTAGAAACAATTCTGTCTAACATTTCCGATTATCTCTCTCTACCTTCTACTTTTGACGAGATTACCCCGATTCAATTTGGCAAAAGCATCTCAATTCTAGTTGTCAATGAAGGATACTGGTACAAGACCAGTCTTCCTAAGATTAATCCTGCTGATAAGGGGAAGGCGCCCCTTCAGGAGAAAGACACGGTTAAGGGAAACCCAGTCAAAGAACAATTTTTGTTGATCGTTGCAGATATTGACCTGCTTGTACAGTTGCGAGAGAAAGTTATTGATGAGGTGGAACAATTCTTTAATTCCTTCTGCCTCAAGAAATTGGCCGTTTTAAAGATAGCATACTTTTATGCCAAAGAAGAAAAAGTCCTCACATGGGCTGAAACAGATTCCACAAGAGAAGCTCTTCAGAGAAGGATGTATATACTGACAAAGTACAGAGAGTTGTTGATTCGAAAGTTTTTGGAAGCTCAAAAATCAAATTTTGTTCCGGGTGACGGTTCGTCAGCTACTGTTCTCAAGGTACTGTATATGTTATCCAACCTTCATCTCTTTGTGCTCGAAGAGCTAAAGACATTGATGCAGGCACACGGTCTCACATGGTAAAGGACGTGTTGCTCAAAGATGTTTGAAGGTAGACAGCGTGATCGTGGTGCCATAATCGCCCGATCAAACCCAAACATTCGCTCATCCTGCTGGATCAGGACAATGCTTCGTATTAATGGAACTTGGGTTATTGAACCCCGTGCTGATTACTGGCAGCAGATACCAAGAGTAGTTGCCTCCAGTATAGTTGTTATCCCGTCTCGGCTTTCATATTCAGATACCCTCCCGCCCGTTAGTGAATTTTTCAAAGTAATGAAAAAGAGATGGGCTGACGTGTGTATAGAAGCCGCCCAATTCTTTGTTTCGGGGAAAATACTGCCAGGTGGATCACTTAATTTTTGCAGGAATATTGCTGTTGTTGAGCCAGTCTCAGTTTTTGGTTCTCAGAGGCCTACAGTTACCCTTTGGGGCTGGTCCCAGCTATGTACAGCTTCTGTTCGGTACAGTTTATTTAATGGTTTGAGTACCGTTGATATCCACAATTTTGTTTCCACTCTTGCTCAGGACAGATAAGTTTTGAGAGATGTACAGTTAATTACTCGTTCAGTTTCAGTTGCTCCTAGTGCACAGATTTCTATTGCTTCAGTCGTTAATCAGTTTGTACAGATAGCTACCAGTTCAGTTTTTGAGGATCAGAATGCACAGATGTTTTTAAACTAGCGTCCTCACTCTCCAACTACCTCAGATGATTCTTCTATGCACCGTTGATATCCACAATTTTGTTTCCACTCTTGCTCAGGACAGATAAGTTTTGAGAGATGTACAGTTAATTACTCGTTCAGTTTCAGTTGCTCCTAGTGCACAGATTTCTATTGCTTCAGTCGTTAATCAGTTTGTACAGATAGCTACCAGTTCAGTTTTTGAGGATCAGAATGCACAGATGTTTTTAAACTAGCGTCCTCACTCTCCAACTACCTCAGATGATTCTTCTATGCATTTTGATGACGATGAAACGCTACTACAACAATCTCTCTACCCGCTATCCCTACAGATCTTCAAGCATACTTCGCACAACTACGTGCTTCTATTGAACAACTTAAGTTTGAACAGATGAGGCGGAAGGATGATAACGAAAAACTCAAGGATATTCTTCTAATGCACATCAGAGACCTTGAGAAGAAGGTTAATGCACATTTTGATGAACATGATAGGGCGTACAGGGCGTTGCTTACAAATATTCGCAAAGATATGAATGATCATAAGACTGCCCTGTCACTGGATATTGTTAGATCTCATCAGAAGCAGAGCACTCAGGTGGATGTTGCTGCTTTAGACAATGTTGACATTCGAAAGGAGGTGAAAGAGCAAAGAGCTATGATAACAGACTTGGATGGGCAGGTTGCTACTGTTCGCAGTGAATTATTGGAATTACGTGCGAAAGCCGAAGAGAATCATCTAAACCTCTCCACACAACCTGGCTTCCTCGTTGATTATATTAATAGAGGTGGTGATGCCAAAAAGGGGGAAGGTTGCAGTATCAGCCGACCTCAACCACCTCCTGACGATCAAGCTAGACCTAGTGGAGTCAGCGTCAGCAGAGAAGGTGGTAACAGTGGTGGCAGAGGATCTGAGAGTAGTAGTGGTAGGAAACGAATAAGAGGCTCTGGTGGTGGATCAAGAGATAGAAAACATAGCAGTGGAGGTGGATCTGGTTCTGGTCGTGTAACCTATGGACCGTATCTATCTCCCAAAAGTAGTGCTAAATATTGGGTCTATGGAGAAAAAGAGTTTTAGGACTTTTGTTTCTGTTTCTTGTACAAATCTTATGTACATTAATCAGCAATGAAATTTATAAAATTTCAGCAGACTTTGCGCAATTTATTTTTGCCTATCCACATAAGTCTAAAGGCTGCTAAGTTTTGTCATAACCAAAAAGGGGGAAATTATTAAAATAAAATTTATTAGTTTTGGTGATAACAAAAATAAGACAATGGCTGAATTCAAAGTTACTTCTGGACAATCAGACGTTGCAATTAACAGCTTCGCATATTCAGATGCAAGTTGTCAGGCCCCGTGCTAATTACTAACAATTAACACATAATAAGCGCATAAACACGGAAGCTAAAAATCAGGGCTTAAAAATTTTTTTCGAAATACTATGGGCCTGAACTTCAAATCATACATTCAAAATATTCAATACTCAAAATATGAGTTAACTCAAACTCATACAACAAGTAACCACACAATATCAATTCAAAATACAGATCCCCAATACATGATAACACGGGGCATCCCCCGGTTCAATACATATCATAAATAGACTGGGACTCAGCGACGCGGGGATAGACCAGCTGAACTTCCACTCTGCCCAGCTAGGTTACCTGAAACTCCTGCAAATGGGCAACACAGACCCAAACAACAAACGCAGGAAAACAAATACGAGGTCAAGCCTCAGTACGAAGAGCTATCAAAGCAGATAAACATGCAACATGCTATAAATCAATGCTATGAATGCATGAGGCTATCAAGAAATCGGATAGCTAGACCAGTCTATCAACTGGCACTCAAATCAAGCCTCTATACCACGCACAGCCAATAAGCCGGTGGAAATCATCGGTCCGTGATCATCGGGGCCCGTCAGCCCATCACAGCTCGGTGGTAGACACTCGAATCCGGTAGTCACCACTCCGACGATAGCGTTGGACTTTTCGGGCACGACTCAACAGTCGGCCAGTCACAACGTGGCACCCAATCAGGTAATCAAATCAATCTATCAATTCAGGCTCAAGATGTATCCATGAATGCCATTCAATATCAATGCTTAATACATACAATTCATAATACGTGCAAACAGAATGTATAACTCAAGCAATTCATCAAACTGTTCCACGTAACCACATAACAGCAAAGTCGCGGATTTCACAACATTGAAATATAGACATGTTCACGCTCAAAGCTGCTAAGGGCTGCTCAATCGTACCTTCCTTCTTCGAATTACCTAACAGATTTCTCCTGGCTCAAATCACACAGCAGGAACTTCCTGGAAGCTGAAATCTGTCACAACATAGCTAATATCTTAGCTCAATTCAACTACACAGTCACGCTAAACCTACTGCCAGAAGCTAATCCAAACTCTACACTTTCTATACAGACTTAGGCTACTAAAAACCGAGCTCAAACCACAAGAATT
>KQ995750.1:64279-99703 GCA_001598015.1 Dorcoceras hygrometricum | reverse complement strand
TACCTAGTCCAAAATGACAGTTTTGCCCCTCAACAGTGGAAAATCGCAATTTCACCCCTGTTGAGTTTTAGGAAGTCGCACTCCCTAAAATCCTCCTCCTATGCTCAACACATTGAGCTGAGTATCCGTGCGGGAATCTCGAATCCAGTACTTGTGTGACCCTCAATGGTTCAGGGATACAGCTAGCCGTCGGCCCACAACCATTGTGGCTCCGGAATCACAATTCCAGACTTGCCCATCGGAACATGGTAAGAGCGTCTAGCAACATCGCCCCATGATCCCCTAGGTATCACTGATAGTGCTTGCAAGAACCAGTTGATCGTGGTTAGCATACAGTACGGTCCTTTCAATCCATATATCCCGATCAGATCAACGACCATTAGTAAATCGAGAGTCACTATAGATCCGATAGCTATGCGTACATCTTGGAGATCGAATAGTGACATTGCGAGTGTAACTAGGTAAAAACATTTACCTAGAACACTTTTAGTACTCTTGCCAGAGATTTATACACTACTATCCCCTCAGATAGCATAGGATATCCACGCATGTCTGCGAGCGGTGAATCCTCGACAACGATGCATCGACTCCTACATGCATCGGGGTCTCACCCAATCCAGCCGCCTGATGACCCCAAGTGAGTCGGCAAACGAGTCAAAGTGAGATGCCTATCATGTAGAGTCTCAATGACGTCTTGAGTCGTGAGGACTAATCAGTACAACCAAGACCTCGGACTTATCCACTCGACAAATGGTAACCACTTGGAAAGTCTGAACGAGGGCAGTTCGATAGATCACCAGGTCACTATCTATCTGCATGCTCAGAACATCACAATGTTCCCTACCAATGAAACATGGTACTTCGCATCGCAGATACTAGTCTCGAGACGCCATATAATAAATGCGAATATCATATATAAAGATTGTCATATACAAGAGTCTATAAACCCACACGCCACAAGTTGACTAATTGGGCATCTACTCTAACAGTACTTTGCATCGTAAATACTAGTCTCAAGCTCGGGTGGCCTTTATCGTCGTTTGGACAGCCCAATCAACCACGAACTAGTCTAGAGTACACAGTCACTATTAGATGTGTTTCATGATATCCATCAAATCCAATATTAATCTAACATACACTATAGTGCGTTCAAGGTTTTTATCCAACAATTTGCAATCATAATACTGACGAAAAAGAATGCCATAAAAGAAAGCAAATTTCATAAATAAAGATCGTTTTCCATAGATTCGACAAGAACCCACATGCCACAAGTTGTCTAGTTGAACACCTACTCTAACAGGTCCAACATGTGCTAGCGCATGCTAGAAGTTATGCACATGTTGGCCAAGATCTATGAATCACTCGAAAAAAGTTCATCTCCCTCCAAATTATCATGCACGAGTGACGTGTTTATGGTGTCGGAGTCTAATTTGGAAGTGAACTCCATGGGTAGGCCATGGCACCGGAGGTGGCCCAACATGTGCTAGCGCATGCGGGAAGTTGTGCACATGTTGGCCAAGACCGATGAATCACTCAAAAAAAGTTGGTTTTCATCCGAGTTATCGTGCACGAGTGACGTGTTTATGACATCGGATTCGAATTTGGAGGTGAACTCCTGGGGTAGGCCATGGCACCAGAGGTGGGCTAGCGCATGCGGGAATTTGTGCACATGTTGGCCAAGACCGATATATCATTTGAAACAAGTTCATTTTCCTCTAAATTATCATGTACAAATGACGTGTTTAAGGCGTTGGATTCGAATATGGAGGTGAATTGCATGGGTAGGCCATGGCACCAGAGGTTTCCCATCATGTGCTATCACATGCCGGAAGTTGTTCACATGTTGGGCAAGACCGATGAATCACTCGAAACAAGTTTGTTTTCCTCTGATTCATCATGAACGAATGACGTTTTTATGGTGTCATATTTGAATTCTAAGGTCAACTCCATGGGTATGTCATGGCACCGGAGGTGGCCCAATATGTGCTAGCCCATGCGGGAAGTTGTGCACATGTTGGCCAATACCGATGAATCACTCGAAACAAGTTCGTCTTTGTAACGCCTACAAATCCTGAATAGGTAGAAACGGGTGTATGACTAGGGGAAAATAATTTTAGATGATTACACGCCATTTAATGCGATTAACTTATGATTTTATGTTGCATGGTATGCATATCATGATTTCAGTCTGTTTGAGTTACGGACGCGTGGACTTGACTACGGACAATCGAGATGAAAATAATTTGAGATTTTTATGTCCTTAGATTTTGGCTCGTGAGGAGCGCAGACTTCGAGTGCGGAGTATTCCCATGGTCAAGGTCCGGTAGCAGAATCACTCAGAGGATGAGGCTACTTGGGAGACTGAGGCTGATATGCGGACGCGCTACCCTGATCTATTTGGTACGTACTTAATTTTGGGGACAAATTCCTTTAAGGGAGGGAGAGTTGTAACGTCTAGAAATCATGAATACCTAGAAACGAGTGCATGTCTAGGGAAAAAATAATTTTAGATGATTACATGCCATTTTATGTTATTTGTTTATGATTTTATGTTGCATTGCATGAATGTCATGATTTCAGTCTGTTTGAGTTACGCACGCGTGGACGAGACTAGGGACGATTGAGATGAAAATAATTTGAGATTTTTAAGTCCTTCGATTTGTAAGAATGAATTTATTATTTTTTTAAGCAGCAATTTCTGAAAATTGGTGTTTTTATGATTGTTTATGAGGGGAACCAGTTTTTCGCCTATACGGACTGTTTTATTCAACTTCATTGCATTTTTAAAATTGAAGAGGCCTTTAATTACGAAAATTAGAAATTTTTAAAGCCAAGTTTAAAGTTTTAATGAATATTACAATTAGTGGAGGGGTAAGAATGTAAAAATCCTTTCTAATTTCTTAATTAAGTCTTAGGGGTCATTTTTAGCACCATCATTATTTCATAACACAAAATTTGTGCAAACCCTAGCCTACACTCCCCAAGAAAGCCGTCCCTTTCCCCTCTAAAACAGCCCCATTGAAAATTTCAAGAATTTTGGTGATTCAAGGCGGTTTTGGTCCCGATCTCGCGTCCTCTACGTTGGTAACTCGCAGATCTCATCTTTATTCAAGCCAGACATATAATATCAATTTATTTTCTCAACATTTAAGCCATAGTAAACTGTTTTTAATGTTCAATGCATGATTTGAATGTGATTTATTTAGATCTATGCACAATTGTTTTAGATCGATGCATGACTCATGTTTTTCACTACGGTTTTGATTTGATCTCGTGTTGTTTCGGCCAAGGGCTGTTCAAGGGGGCTTGGAGGTGATTCATGATGGTCCTACGGAGGTCCTTTAGTGGTCCATGAGTGAAGAAAAACACGCATGTTGCATTGTTGGTGCATGGCCCGTGCGGCCTGTTCATGCGGCACGTCCGTCCTGGTGCCGCCATGGCTCGGGCTAGGGTTGGTGCGAGAGTGACCGTCTGGACCTGGGGGTGGTCCAGCCGATGGGGCTCCGGCCAGGGGCGGTCGGAGGAGGTCGCACGAAGGAGTAAATGCGGCGGCGTCGTGTGTGCATGGGTGTGTGCGTTCGGTGTGTGCAAGGGTTGTGTGTGTGGACCGGTTGGTTCGGTTGGACCCGGTCGGTCTCGTTTAAAATATTTTAAATATGGTACGAGTTATTTTAATTTTAGACCGCTTATTTTATTTTTAAAGGTGAAGGTCCAATTTTAAGATTTTTTGTCAAATCTTTTAAAGTCAAATATTTAGGTCAAAATTTTAATTGAATTGGACCCAATTCTTTATTTAAGTTTTTAAAGTCAAAATTGAGGGTATTGGATTTTTAGTTCAGTCAAAATTGACCATGGGATTTTAATTGGTCAAAATTGGGCATTTAGTTTTAATTGGTCAAAATTGTTCATTTGAGTTTTTAATTTAGTCAAAATTGATCCTTAGATTTTTATTAAGTCAAAATTGGTAATGGGATTTTTTAATTGAGTCAAAATGGGGTCAACGTAGTATGTTAGACAATTTTCAAAGGCTGAATTTTATGATATGGGCCAAGTCAAGTATTAGGCCAAGTTCAATTTGAAGTTAAGTCTAGGGTCTTGTGGGCTTAGAAGTAGTGGGCCAGGTTCCTTAACCATTCCTTGACCGGAGTAGAAATGTAGAAGCCCGTGAATATATATTTAATTATATATTTAGTATTGTATTCACGTTAATGTTTTTAAAGGAAAGGATTAAGTATATATTGAGGGGCTAAGCTTTTAAAATGCATGTATTTAAGAAACACACGCATCATGAAAGCTTTATGAAAAGGTTAAAGACATGTTGGAAAAGAAAAATAGAGGGATTGAAGTGATTTGTGGCAAGATAGACGATGAGCGAATATGGGATGTTGGGCCCGGTGAACCTCTGTTAATGTACAATGATAGACGATGAGGGGATCTGGGAGACCTGGCCGAGTGAACCTCTGTTAATGTGATGATGTTGTAGGTCGGGTAAAAACGACCGCCACGTACGTTGGTTTAAGATTGATCAATCGAACATGGTCCACACTTCATGGATACGACTCACATGTTTTTATGTTACGTTGCGCAATGCGTTACTATGTAGGCCATGATTATGTTATGATATGATACGTTACAAATCATGTTTTAAGATCATCCATGCATGCATGATTTAATGTTACCTTATGACATGTATATGCTTGCATGTGGTTTTATTAGTATGTACCTTGCTATTTTAAAAGATAGAGCATGCTGAGCCTCTAGGCTCACTAGGTTTAAATGGTGCAGGTGAGACTGCTGATTACTGGCTTTCAGGCCTCGTGCTAATTACTCACAATTAACACATAATAAGCGCATAAACACGGAAGCTAAAAACCAGGGCTTAAAAATATTTTTCGAAATAGGTTGGGCCTGAATGTAAAAACATACATTCAAACTATCGATAATCAAAATATAAGTTATCTCAAACTTATACAATCAGGTAACATCAACTCTCAAATCATAAACAGATCCCCAAATACATAGAATCACGGGGCATCCCCCGGATCAATACATAATACAATATACTGGGACTCAAGAAAACGGGGATCGACCAGCTGTACCACCACTCTGTCCAGCTTGTTACCTGAAGATCCTGCAAATGGGAAACACAGACCCAAAACACAAAAGAAGGAAAACAAAATACGAGGTCAAGCCTCAGTACGAAGAGCTATCAAAACAGCAACAAATGCAACATGCCATAAATCAATGCTATGAATGCATGAGGGCTATCAAAGAATCGGATAGCTAGACCAGTAAGTCAACTGGCGCATCAATCAGTCGAGTCTCTATACCACGCACAGCAAGTCAGTCGGTGGAAATCATCGGTCCGTGATATTCCGGGCCCGTCAGCCCATCAAGCTCGGTAGTAGACGCTCGAATCCGGCAGTCACCACTCCGATGATAGCGTTGGACTATTCCGGCACGACAAATCAGTCGTCCAGTCGCAACGTGACTCTCAATCAGGTCTATCAACCAAATCTGTCAGGCTCAATATTTATGCGTGTATGCCAATCAATAGTCAATGCATACAATCGATTCAATAAAATAGCATGCAAATCAATCAATTCCACACACTGTTTCACGTAGCAATCACAGTAGCAGGCCAACAGATTTCATAGCAGGGAAATACAGCCATGTTCACGCTTCAAGCCATTAAGAGCTGCTCGATTCGTACCTCAACTGCTTCAATATACCTTAACAGGTTTCACAAACTACGGCCAGTAACTAAATCAAGTCCACGACCCTTGAAGCTCCACGGCAAAGCTCAACCAAAATCCTGGGATCTGAAATCCAAAAGCTCACGCTAGCAGGATAAACACGCGGCACAGATTTCTCCAAAATCTTCGAACAACAACAGCTTCACGCTTCCACTCCAGTGTTAATTCAGGATTCGAAATGGGTAACAATCGAAAGAGCTAAGCTAGGGGAGTCCAACGCCACCAAGATTGTAAAAAACAGAGGCTGGAAGCGACGGGAATCGGCGGTGGAAAGTTACGGTGAACAGTAGCAAGTCGAGGGTTTCAATAGGAAAGAGGATAAGAAATATCGGGTGTAAAATATTCTAAGTGTAACTCAACACTTGTATTTATATCCTCAATTAAATCGCTACTGTCTAAGTCAAATACCGACAAAAATAGATTCCTGCAACTTAAATTTGCGTCAAACAGATCTCTCAACAACGCTACTAACCACCAGATCCCAGCGTTCACAACCAACGCTAGCTCACAAGTCAAAACGACAGCATTTCGATGACATCTGGTCTCTCCAACGGTAGCACAAACTGTTGGCGATGTGGCGGATCCGGATCCCGTTTCCCGGGGGCGCAGCGGAAGTTTAAAATTTGCCCCGGAAACGTTCAATACATATCAATACAATCATAAAAACATGCATAGGATGTTTAATGAAAGTCACCTTGCTGGCATCTAGGCGCCTGGCTCCGACCAGATTCACAGGAAATCTGGCACTTCAAGGTATGCGGCGGTAGATCCTCCTTAATCAGGTCCACGACACGAGTCCTTCGTCAGTCTGCACTAGAAGAGCTGATGAATTTTGGCACGAATGGAATCTCCTCGTCGACGTGATCGAAACAAGTCCGACCACATGAAAATCGGGCGACGGCAGCGGCGGCCGGCGGCGCTAGGGGCGGTCGGCGGCGAGGTGTGGAGGAGAGGGTGGGGCGGCTACTTGGAGGCTAGGGTTGTATCAAGTGTGTTCTTGTTGTAGCCCTAGGTCTAATTTAATAAATAAGTGATGGGTGTGAACCAGCCCAATGGACTTGGGTCAGACCTAGGTCCATATGAACATTAGGTTCATTTTCATCACCGTTGCTTCATCATAATCCCGATCGTCGATCCGATCGGACCGATCAACACAGTTTTCAAAACTGAGTATTATGATGTGAAAACAATTTTTCAGACCACCTAGACCAAAATAGCAGTTTAGCCCCTCAACTTTGGGAAATCGCAATTTGACCCCTGTTAACTTTTAGGAAGTCGCACTCCCTAAAATCATTCTCCTATGCTCAACACATTGAGCTCAGTTTCCGTGCGGGAATCATGAATCCAGTACTTGTGTGACCCTCAATGGTTCAGGGATACAGCTAGCCGTTGGCCCACAACCATTGTGACTCCGAAATAACAATTTCGGACTTCCCATCGGATCATGGTTAAGCGCCTATCAACATCGCGCCATGATCCCCTAGGTATCACTGATAGTGCCTGCAAGAACCAGTTGGTCATGGTTAGCGTACAGTACGGTCCTTTCAACACATATATCCCGATCAGATCAACGACCATTGGTAAATCGAGAGTCGCTAGAGATCCGATAACCATGCATAAATCTTGGAGATCAAATAGTGACATCGTGAGTGTTACTAGGCAAACCCATTTAACTAAAACACATCCAGTACTCTGCCAGAGATTTATACACTATTGTCTCCTCAGATAGCATAGGATATCCATGCATGAAAGAGAGCGGTGAATCCTCGACAACGAGGCATCGACTCCTACATGCATCGGGACCTCACCCAATCCCGCCACCTAATGACCCCAAGTGAGTCGGTAAACGGGTCAAAGTGAGGCGCCTATCATGTAGAGTCTCAATGAAGTTTCGAGTTGTGAGGACTAATCAGTACAACCAAGACCTCGGACTTATCCACTGGACAAATTGTAACCACTTGAAAAGTCCGAACGAGGGTATTTCGATAGATCACCAGGTCACTATCCATCTGCATGCTCAGAACATCACAATGTTCCCTACCAATGAAACATGGTACTTCACATCGCAGATGCTAGTCTGAAGCTAGGGCGGCCTTATCCTCATTTTCACGGCCCAATCGACTAGGAACGAGTTCAGAATACACAGTGACTATTAGATGTGTTTCATGATAGCCATCATATCCACTATCACATCTAACATACACTATAGTGCATTCTAGGTCTTTATCCAACACAATTGTTAACATTATAACATAATGAAAATAAAGAATGCCATATATGAAATGCGTATTTCATAAATAAATATCGTTATACACAAGAGTCTATAAAACCCACACGCCACAAGTTGGCTAGTTGGGCATCTACTCTAGCAATCTCCCACTTGCCCTATAGCCAACTACTCAACAGACGCAGTCCCATTGTTTCGTGATGTTTTTCAAACAACGGTCCTGGAAAGGGCTTCGTAAGTGGATCAGCAATGTTGTCCGCTGAGGCGACTCTCTCAACTGCTATGTTATCTCTAGCCACAATATCCCGGATTATGTGGTATTTCCTCAGTATATGTTTGGATCTTTGGTGAGACCTAGGCTCCTTTGCTTGCACAACGGCACCCGTGTTGTCGCAGTACACCGGGACTGGACCAACTCCATCAGGGATTACGCCCAACTCTTGGACGAAATTCCTTATCCAAACCGCCTCCTTAGCAGCAGCTGATGCTGCGATGTACTCAGCCTCAGTGGTTGAATCTGCGATAGTGTCCTGCTTGGAACTCTTCCAAGAGACAGCACCACCATTGAGCATGAATACAAATCCAGAGGTAGACTTCGAATCATCCACATCACATTGGAAGCTAGAATCAGTGTAGCCTTCCAATTTCAGTTCACCACCCCCATAGACCATGAACATATTCTTAGTCCTTCGTAAGTACTTAAGAATATCTTTCACAGCCTTTCCAAATGCATTTCGGATGGGGGTCATACTCTCTATATCCTCATGAGTCTTTGGACACATAGACTTAGATAGAGTGACCTCGTGGCACATAGGTAGGTGTCCTCTCTTGGACTCTTCCATAGAGAACCGCTTAAGTATGGTATCGATGTAGGTAGCTTGGGTGAGTCCGAGCATCCTTTTCGATCTATCCCGATAGATCTGTATTCCAAGAATATAGGATGCTTCACCCATGTCCTTCATCGTGAATCTACTAGACAACCACACTTTAGTTGACTGCAGCATTTCTACATCATTCCCAATGAGTAGAATGTCATCAACATAAAGTACAAGGAATGTCACAGCGCTTTTAAATACTTTCTTATATACACATGGCTCCTCGGGATTCTTGATGAAACCAAATTCCTTAATTGTTTCATCGAATCTCAGGTTCAAACTTCTCGATGCTTGTTTGAGACCGTAGATCGATCTCTGAAGTTTGCATACTTTATGCTCACTTCCTACAGATGTGAAACCCTCAGGCTGCGTCATATAGATCTCTTCCTTAATGTTTTCATTGAGGAACGCAGTTTTCACATCCATTTATCATATCAAATAGTAGTACCATGCAGCTATGACAAGTAGGATTCTAATTGACCTGAACATTGCGACTGGTGAAAAAGTTTCATCATAGTCAACACCTTGCCTTTGAGTGTAACATTTTGCGACCAGTTGCGCCTTGTAGGTCAGTACCTTACCATCAGGCCCAAGTTTTCTCTTGTATATCCATTTGCACCCAATAGGAACAATTCCTTCGGGAGGATTAACAAGAGTCCAAACTTGGTTAGCATGCATTGAGTCAATCTCAGACTGCATTGCTTCAAGCCATAAATTAGAATCAGCATCGAAAATTGCCTCCTTGAAATTTCTTGGATCACATCCAACAGTTTGATCACTTTGATCGTCTTCAAGGAGGAAACCATATCTTTCAGGAGCCCTAGGAACCCTTTCGGATCTCCTAGGTGCGACCATTTCTGGTACTGGCTCTTGAGGTGCAGGAGATTCACTAGGTACTTCAGATGGCTCTCGAACCTCTTCGAGTTCCACAATCTTGCCTTTTCTATCAAGTAGAAACTCCCTTTCCATAAAGGTGGCATTTCTAGAAACAAACACTTTTGTTTCATTGGGATAGTAGAAGTAGTATCCAATGGAATTCTTGGATACCCAATGAAGTAACATAAGATGGATCTAGTATCCAGCTTATCTCCCATTGTCTGCTTCACGTAAGCATGACATCCCCAAATCCTCATGAATGAGTATCTGGGCGGCTTGTCCATCCATATCTCATATGGAGTCTTATCCACTGCATGAAGTCTTATCCACTGCCTTGGTTGGGACATTGTTCAACAACATTACCGCCGTTTCGAGCCCATAGCCCCAAAACGAGGTAGGAAGTTCAGTGAAGCTCATCATGATCGAACCATATCCATCAAGGTTCGATTACGACGTTCCGCTACACCATTGAGCTGTGGTGTGGCCGGATGGGTCCACTGCGAGAGAATCCCATTCTCTTTAAGATAGTCTTGAAATTCAGCCCTCAAGTATTCACCACCTCGATCGGATCGAAGCGCTTTAATACTTTTCCCCAACTGATTTTCTACTTCAGCCTTGAATTCTTTGAACCTTTCAAAGGATTCAGACTTGTGCTTCATTAAGTACAAGTACCCATACCTAGAGTAATCATCGGTAAAGGTGATGAAGTATGTGTGACCGTACTTAGTACCAATACTAAATAGGCCACACACATCAGTATGGATCAAATCCAATAGACCTTGAGCACGTTCAGGCTTGCCCTTGAAGGGTTGTTGAGTCATCTTCCCCTTGAGACAAGACTCACAAGTCGGTAGGGAGTTAATGTCTGACAAATCAAACATGTCCTTCCTAACTAACTTGTTCATCCTAATTATGGAAATATGACCTAGCCTAGCGTGCCAAAGTTGTGCTGGGTTTAAGCTATCGTTTTTCCATTTAATTGTTGTTGCATGTGTTTCCACATCCCGAGTTGGAACTTGTTTTAATTTTAAGGTGTACAGATCGTTTTCGCGTTCCCCAATTCCAATCAAACATTCATTCTTGTATATATGGCAAATCAAATTAGCAAAATGACAAGAATATCCATCACTATCAAGCATAGAAACAGAAATAATGTTCTTTATTAATTCAGGAACAAATAAAACTTTTTTCAATAACAACTTAAAATTCGAAGACAGAAATAAATGAACATCTCCTATAGCTACTGCAGCAACCCTTGCTCCATTGCCCAGCCTCAAGTGGGTCTCACCCTCTCTAAGACGTCGGCTTCTTGTCATCACCTGCAAATCATTGCAGATGTGAGATCCACATCCGGTATCAAGTACCCAAGAAGTCGAATTAAGAGACATATTTATTTCGATATAGAACATACCTTTCGTAGTTCTCAACTGCTCGAGGTACTCCTTGCAGTTTCTCCTCCAGTGCCCAAGCTTGTGGCAGTGGTGGCAAATATCCTCAGTCTTGTTTGGCTTGGAAGCCTTTTCCTTGGGCTTCTTAGTGGGCTTTTCCTCCTTCGCAGGGGCAGAACTCTTCTTACCCTTGCGTTTGGGCCCCTTCTTCGCAGAGGAAGAAGAGCCCATAAGGAGGACGGGCTTGTCATTCTTTATGGTTCCTTCAAACACTACAAGCATGTTCACCACCTCTTCAAGGGTGGCTTCCAGCTTGTTCATGTTGAAGTTGACCACAAAGGGGTCGAATGCAGCGGGTAGTGAGAGGAGAAGCAAATCCACAGACAGCTCATGTGGAAGTGTGATATCAAGGCCCACCAACTTTTCAATGAGCCCAATCATACGAACCTCATGCTCGCGGACCGAAGTCCCATCGCGCATGAGGCTCGTCATAAGCTCCTTGACAGTGGTGAATCTCTCATGTCGAGAGTTCTCCCCATACAGTTCCTTAAGATGAAGGTGTATGTCAGCATCATACACCATCTTCTCAAAGCGCCGTTTCATTTCGTTAGACATCGATGCCATCATATAGCATCGAGTCTTAAGCTCGTCATCCCACCATATTAAGCTTAGTCAGCTCCTCAGGGCTGATATCGGCAGGGGCTTCCTTCGGAGGGCTCTTCTCCAACGTGTAGAGAAGTTTCTCCGAAGCCAATACAATATTGAGGTTTCGAAGCCAGTCTTGGTAGTTCAGACCAGTGAACTTGTTGCTATCCAGTATAGCAGCAAGTGGGTTTTTGTTCGAAGACATTTTATAAGCAGTTTATACTGAAAGGAAAACAGACATGCATTACCAATTATATATGAAGAACGCTAGGACATAAAACAAGGTCATTTAGTTTTATGAATTATCCTCCCACTATTTTAACGATTTCACCACCCTTTAATGAAATCAAGAAAGCAAGTTTCCTTAGTAGGTACACAGAGTCCAATCAAGCGATCATGGTCCCGAATAATATCAGTCAACCATGACCCTCAAAAGGTAGAGTCCAATTGCAACCGGTGCAACCTCCATGTATTTACCTCACGTACAGTAAGGGCCCAATAATATGACGCAAATTACTATCACGTGTCAAGATGACCCATCAATGTCGAGTTGTGAAGGACGGTCCCCTTAACGTCCCCAATAATATGAGCCAACGTTAAAGGGAGTTCCAACCAACTCACAGCGAGTGTCAATGACGTGTACAGCTTTCCGGCATACATAACCCCCTCAATAATATGAGCCGGGCCATGTATGCGGGTAGCATCGACGTACACTCATTGTTGATGGAAGGTAGGAGAATTTAAAAAATTTAAATTTCCTTAGTTTATCGAATAAACTTTTAATATTGATATCAATTTTAAATGAAATTTAAAAACGAGGGATTTTATTTTTTGAAAAATCGGTCTCAATTAATATTAAATCATAATTTAACATGCGGATTCAACTAACACATATATCGCATATATATAAACTTTGGGATGATCGATCGCGAGAGCTATGCGGTCAGTGGTTGCCAATCACGGACCTGGGTCCAGTCCTAGGTGAAATGCAGTATGCAATGCAATCCTATTACATATGCTTCCGGTTTTACAGATCTTTGGTCTTCAATATCTTTGATCATCATCATTACCATCTTCAAATGTCCTCCCACTAAATCTACTATTTACAATTAAATATCCATGACACATTGGGATACATTTTAAGGGGTGGGAACGGGCCATAAACCAGGCCCACTTTATAAACGATATATCAACAATATTTACAACAAAAATCGCAAAACCTAGAGCATACACCTAACACATAGGGCAGGGCTCTCGATCATCCCAATCATGCAATCAATCTAATTAATTGACATAAATTTAAATAATCAAATCAAATTTGATAATTTCCCAACAAAATCATATTTTAATTATAAAATCATATTTTATAAATAAAATCACATTTTGTCAATTTAATTGCATCAAGGCCCAATTTCAAATATTTGCCCGAAAACTTCATGGGCTGATCGGGACAGGCCCGAAACATAACCTAGAAGACAGAACAGCCATCGCATCGCCGCCTCGGGTACACCGGACGGCGGCCGCAAGGTAGAGCCCACCGTGCGAGAAGCGTGCGGCAGCTACAGTGCCAGCGTGCGGCAGCTATAGTGCCTGCGTGCGGCAGCTACAGTGCCTGCTTGCGGCAGCTACAGTGCCGGCGTGCGGCAGCTACAGTGCCAGCATGCTGGTCTGATGCAATATGGCACAAAAATGTATTGAAGGATCCGAGCCTTGGCTCTGATACCACTGTTGGCTAAGTGGCGGATCCGGATCCCGTTTCCCGGGGGCGCAGCGGAAGTTTAAAATTTGCCCCGGAAATGTTCAATACATATCAATACAATCATAAAAACATGCTTAGGATGTTTAATTAAAGTCAACTTGCTGGCGTCTAGGCGCCTGGCTCCGACCAGATTCACAGGGAATCTGGCACTTCAAGGTTGGCGACGGTAGATCCTCCTTAATCAGGTCCATGACCGGAAATACGAGTCTTTCGTCAGTCTGCACTAGAAGAGCTGACGAATTTTGGCACGAACGTAATCTCCTCGTCGACGTGATCGAAACAAGTCCGACCACGTGAAAATCGGGCGATGGCGGCGGCGGGCGGCGGGCGGCGGCGCTAGGGGCGGTCGGCGGCGAGGTGTGGAGAAGAGGGTGGGGCGGCTACTTGGAGGCTAGGGTTGTATCAAGTGTGTTCTTGTTGTAGCCCTAGGTCTAATTTAATAAATAAGTGATGGGCTTGAACCGGCCCAATGGACTTGGGTCAGGCCCAGGTCCATATGAACATTAGGTTCATTTCCATCACCGTGGCTTCATCATAATCCCGATCGCCGATCCGATCGGACCGATCAACACAGTTTCCAAAACTGAGTATTATGATGTGAAAACAATTTTTCAGACCACCTAGACCAAAATAGCATTAGCCCCTCAACTTTGGGAAATCGCAATTTGACCCCTGTTGACTTTTAGGAAGTCGCACTCCCTAAAATCCTTCTCCTATGCTCAACACATTGAGCTCAATTTCCGTGCGGGAATCGTGAATCCAGTACTTGTGTGACCGTCAATGGTTCAGGGATACAGCTAGCCGTGGGCCCACAACCATTGTGACTCTGAAATCACCATTTCGGACTTCCCATCGGATCATGGTAAAGCGCCTAGCAACATCGCGCCATGATCACCTAGGTATCACTGATAGTGCCTGCAAGAACCAGTTGGTCATGGTTAGCGTACAGTACGGTCCTTTCAACACATATATCCGGATCAGATCAACGACCATTGGTAAATCGAGAGTCGCTAGAGATCCGATAACCATGCATACATCTTGGAGATCAAATAGTGACATCACGAGTGTTACTAGGCAAACCCATTTACCTAAAACACATCCAGTACTCTGGCCAAAGATTTATACACTATTGTCTCCTCAGATAACATAGAATATCCACGCATGAAAGCGAGCGGTGAATCCTCGACAACGAGGCATCGACTCCTACATGCATCGGGACCTCACCCAATCCCGCCACCTAATGACCCCAAGTGAGTCGGTAAACGGGTCAAAGTGAGGCGCCTATCATGTAGAGTCTCAATGACGTTTCGAGTAGTGAGGACTAATCAGTACAACCAAGACCTCGGACTTATCCACTCGACAAATGGTAACCACTTGTAAAGTCCGAACAAGGGTAGTTCGATAGATCACCAGGTCACTATCCATATGCATGCTCAGAACATCACAATGTTCCCTACCAATGAAACATGGTACTTCACATCGCAGATGCTAGTCTCAAGCTTGGGCGGCCTTATCCTCATTTTGACGGCCCAATCGACTAGGAACGAGTTCAGAATACACAGTGACTATTAGATGTGTTTCATGATAGCCATCATATCCACTATCACATCTAACATACAGTATAGTGCATTCTAGGTCTTTATCCAACACAATTGTTAACATTATAACATAATGAAAATAAAGAATGCCATATAATAAATTCGTATTTCATAAATAAAGATCGTTATACACAAGAGTCTATTAAAACCACACGCCACAAGTTGGCTAGTTGGGCATCTACTCTAACACAAACCAGATCTCTCGCTCGTGCAATACAAAACACGCTAAGAGCTGGAAATCCAAAACGACGACGCAGCAACTAACTGGAACGACGTCGCATCACTCAAAACAGATCTCTCCTCGACACAACGCTAGCGCTCAAAATAGATTCCTCAACTAAGCGCGCTATACTAGATGTCAACTCCACATGTTAACCAACACGTGAAATCTGCTTACGTCCGCTGATCTCTTCACGCGAACTATCCCCCGCGTTCAATACAACAAAACCAGATCTCTCAATCCAGCGATCACCCGCTATAGTTCCGTTGACTAAAGATGACATCTAAAAATCACGAAATGCAAGTGCAGCATTCTCGACTATCCAAATCTCACCAAAATGATAGCGTTTTACCTACCTCTCGAGGCAAAACACGCTAACACTCAGGGAACCAGATTTCTATCAAAACTCTAATCAATTCGTTCCCAATTTCCAATCAGATTTCACCCGAAAAATCACGAAATGCAAGTGCAGCATTCTCGACTATCCAAATCTCACCAAAATGATAGCGTTTTACCTACCTCTCGAGGCAAAACACGCTAACACTCAGGGAACCAGATTTCTATCAAAATCTAATCAATTCGTTCCCAATTTCCAATCAGATTTCACCCGATAAACCCAAACTAAAATCTGGACAACTCCAACTAGAGATCTGAATTTCCTCAAATCAGATTTCACCAAAAATTCAAAATTCCAGAAATCAAAAACCTTAATTCCCGTGACTAATCTAACCCAAAATCTGATTAATCACAAATCTTGAAATCTGATTCCTCACACTAGCTGTGACGACCTCTGAGCGTCCGCTGCAGCTGTACCCCATGGCCGCATTGATGTTTTTATCTCTGTTATGATACTCTTTTCAGATACTTTATTCACCATTTTTCAGTTTCCGCGACTTTTTACTTAGCTTGGTTTTAAGTAGCATGGATGATTTTATGTTTTAAGTTATTTATTTAAATTACGATTTAAAATAACGTTCAGAAATGTTTAAAGGGAACGATCCATACTTTTAGTTTATTTATTCCGCATATGATTTGAAAAGAAAAAAATTTAGAGTCTGGTTCGTTTCATTTGGTATCAGAGCGGTGATTCTAGTGGGGTACTAGTCTGCTGCATGGAGCTCTGAAGTTTCACTACCAGTCTGCGAGTTTTACTATTTTATATTCATGTTTATATTCGCATGCTGCATGTTTTATTCTTCATGAGATTTGACCTTAGAATTTTAAGAGTTAGACGTTTAGTCTTGCACATAGATTTACGTGAAGGTTTTGGTATACCATAATGCCTCCCAGACGCGATAGGACCCAGCAGGATGATGCTATGCCTCCTCCTCCACCATCTCCTCAGCTGACACCATATGAGAGGGCTAGTGTGGATATGCTATCCGGGATCACCAGATTTTTGGAGCGTCAGTCGGAGCGATCCGGGAAGTCGCATGAGGAGGACGTTGCTAAGAGGCTCCACAAGTATGGACCTAAGGAGTTTACTGGTACTACTTACCCACTCGTTGCTGAGGAGTGGATCCGATCTTTGGAGACCATCTATGATTATATGGGTCTCTCGGACGCTGACAAGGTCCGTTGTGCTATTTTCATGATGAAGGTAGACGCCGCTCTTTGGTGGAAGGGCGCGGTGGTTGGTCTGTTTCTGGAGAGCTTGACATGGGAGGGATTCAAGACTGTCTTCTTTGAGAAGTATTTCACTACTGAAGCTCGGAGCCAGCTTATTCGGGAGTTTATGAGTCTCCACCAGGGAGACAAGCCTGTTGCTGAGTATGTGAGGCAGTTCGAGTGGGGTGTCGCTTTGTGCCATCGATCGTGACTGGGGAGAGTGAGAAGCTGTGATAGTTTACTGATGGACTGCGACCGAACATCCGCCACGATGTCAACATGGCGGACATGGCTACTTATATGACAGTGATGAACAAGGCGTACCGGTCTGAGAGGGGCCGGAAGGATACGAGGGATGACTTTCAGAGGAAGCGCCAGTTACAGCAGCCCGTCAGGGTCCAGTCTTCGCAGCAGCCAGCAAAGAGACCATTTTATGGGCCTTCTAAGGGCCCAACTCCTCAGGGGTTACAACAGCAGAGACCTCAGGGCCAGCAGAGGCCGCAGGGTCAGCAGAGATCACAGCAGCAGGGGGCTACTACACCTAGACCTGGAGGGGTACCGATGTGTCAGATGTGCCACAAGAATCATCCAGGATAGTGCATGGCGGGTTCAGGAAGCTGTTATCACTGCAAGGAGCCTGGGAATATCTTTAAGGATTGCTCTAGGAGGATGCAATCCACTGGTCGTGTTTTTGTGATGCAGGTGGAGGCTGCCGATCCAGAAATGACGTTGCTCACAGGTATTCCGTTTTATATTTCTGTCGTTTCCGTGCTTTTTCATGTTGCTATCTGTGTGTTTTAGAATTGCATGCTAAGTAGAGCACTACTAGGAGATTCTATGCCTTAGTTGTTGTATTGATATAAGTAAGAACCGTCAGATTTCTAGAACATGCCTTGAGAAATTAGACAAATAGGAATAGCAAACTTAGAAATGCCTTAGGCTTCTAAACTGCTTTTGGGGATCTATCTTGACCGTAAACACGTAACTGTGTGACATTTCTATTTCAGGCAAGATCCGTGTGCTAGGCGTCCCCTAGCCTTGCTAGACTCAGGGGCGACCCACTCGTTTATTTTGAGTGCGTTCACACAGAGGATGGGGATTAATCCGAAGGGCTTGGGATTAGCTCTCGCCGTGACGGTTTCGTCAGGAGAGGAGTTGACGACGACCAGCGTCGTGCAGGGATTGAAGATGACGTTCCAAGATCACACGGTCAGAGCGGATTTGGTCATTTTTCCGATGTCAGGATTTGACCTAAATTAGGCATGGATTGGTTGACGGAGTTTGGAGAGGTGATCGACTTTTAGCGGTGGACAGTGACTATCAGGCCGCTAGGGTAGGAGGCCTTCTTATTTGAGGTAGTAAGGAGACCACCGAAGCCCAGGTTCATATCATTTCAATGGTCCAGGAAGCTATTTGAGCTCTGATGCCAAGCATTCCTTGGCCAGTGTCACCGCTTTTGAAGGTTCAGCAGGCCCTTCACTGTCTGATGTGGAGGTAGTCAGGGATTTTGCAGTTGTTTTCCCTGATGATGTAGTGGGAGTTCCACCGGACCGAGAGGTGAAGTTTTTGATCGAGCTGATGCTAGGTACAGTGCCTATCTCTAAGGCACCATATCGTTTGGCTCCTACCGAGATGAAGGAGCTGAAGGAGCAGATTCAGGAGTTGCTCGACAAGGGGTTCATACGCCCTAGATTTTCTCCATGGGGCGCGCCAGTGCTGTTTGTGAAGAAGAAGAACGGCAGCATGAGATTGTGTATTGATTACCGGGAGCTGAATAGGGTTACAGTGAAGAATAAGTACCCACTCCCGAGGAGGGAGCTTCGGTGTTCTCGAAGATTGATTTGAGATCGGGCTACCATCATTTGAGGGTTAGAGATGAGGACGTGTCCAAGACTGCTTTACGGACACGTTACGGCCACTATGAGTTCTTGGTGATGCCGTTTGGCCTGACGAATGCCCCCAGCGATTTTCATGGATTTGATGAACAGGGTATTCAGACAGTATTTAGACCAGTTCATTATTGTTTTCATCGACGACATTCTGGTCTATTTGAGGAGCTTGTAGGAACATAGGCAGCACTTGCAGACGGCTCTGCAGACATTGAGGGAGCACAGATTGTATGCCAAGTTCAGCAAGTGCGAGTTTTGGCTTGGGCAGGTGGCATTATTAGGGCATATTGTTTCACGAGATGGGATTTCTGTTGACCCATCGAAGGTAGAGGCAGTGCAGCCTGGGGGATTCCAAGGAATGCAGCAGAGATTCATAGCTTCTTGGGGTTAGAAGGATACTACCGCAAGTTTATCAAGGGCTTCTCTTCGATTTCAATGCCCTTGACAGCCATGACCAAGAAGAATGCGAAGTGTGTGTGGAGTCCGGAGTGTCAGAGGAGCTTTGATCAGCTGAAGGAGGCCCTCACTTCAGCACCAGTGTTAGCAATGCCAGTGGATCAAGAGGAGTTTGTAGTTTATACAGATGCTTCCCTGAGAGGGTTGGGTGTAGTTCTGATGCAGGGAGGCAAGATTATCGCTTATGATTCGAGACAGCTGAAGAGTTATGAGCAAAACTATCCGACGCATGATCTAGAGCTGGTGGCAGTGGTGTTTGCATTGAATATTTGGAGACACTATTTGTACGGCGAGAAGTGTCAGATCTTCACCGACCATAAGAGCCTCAAGTACTTCTTCACCCAGAAGGAGCTGAACATGAGGCAGCACAGATGGCTAGAGTTGGTGAAAGACTGTGATTGTGACATTAGATACCATCCGGGTAAAGCTAATGTGGTAGCAGACGCTTTGAGCCGGAAGACTGTAGTATTGGCGTGCTTGTCAGTCGAGAGGCCACTACAGGCTGAGATTCAGAGGTTTGGACTGGAGTTTTATTCAGGAGGTTGCTCACCGAGTTTAATGGTGCTAACTTTTCAACCGACTCTTAGAGAGCGGATTAGATACGGGCAGGCCTCCGATGAGCAATTGCAGCAGTGGAGACAACGTGAATGAGGCCAGAGGCCGAGGCCTGTACACAGTGGAGGATGAGATTGTTTGTTTCAGAGGTCTTATGTGGGTGCCGAGTACTGACAGCTGAGAGCTGAGATCTTAGCAGAGGCGCATGCATCGACGTACTCCATCCACCCAGGGAGTACGAAGATGTACAGAGACTTGCAGACTCTGTACTGGTGGTCGGGGATGAAGAAGGATATTGTGAGATTTGTGTCTGAGTGCTTGACCTTTCAGCAGGTCAAATCAGAGCATCAGCGACCGGCAGGGTTATTGAAGTCACTCCCTATTTTCGAGTGGTAGTGGGAGCATATCACGATGGATTTTGTGGTTGGATTGCCTAGGAGTCCCAGGGCTTACATGGCAATATGGGTGATTGTGGACAGACTCACAAAGTCAGCGCATTTCTTACTGGTGAAGACTACTTTCACCCTGATGCAGTACGTAGATCTTTATATCAGAGATGTTGTCAGGCTACATGGCATACCAGTCTCTATTGTGTCTGACAGAGACACCAGATTTACGTCTGCATTTTGGAAGAGTTTACACGCGCTTTGGGGACTAGGTTGTCTTTCAGCATGGAGTTTCCCCCATAGACAGATGGTCAGTCGGAGAGGGTCATCTAGATTCTAGAGGATTTGCTGAGAGCCTATGTGATTGATTTCCTGGGTACATGGGACTCGAGGTTGCCGTTGGTAGAGTTCACGTACAACAACAGCTTTCAGGCATCCATTGCGATGGCTCCGTATGAGGCGCTGTACGGGAGGAGATGCAGATCTCCCGTGAACTGGGACGAGGTTGGAGAGAGAGTGCTGACTGGGCCACAGTTGTGCAGCAGACAGTGGATATTGTGACGAGGATTCGAGATCGGATGAGGATAGCCCAGAGTCGTCAGAAGAGTTATGTCGATCAGATACGACGAGATATGGAGTTAGCTTTTGGGGACCATGTCTTTGTGAGGATCTCGCCCATGAAGGGCGTGATGCGCTTTGGCTGGAGGGGAAAGCTCAGTTCAAGGTTTATTGGGCCATTCGATATTTTGGAGAGGGTTGGTACTCTTGAGTATCGAGTAGCATTACCACCCAGCTTGTCAGCGGTCCATAATGTTTTTCACATCTCGATGCTGCGGAAGTATGTTTCGAATCCATCACATGTATTGGATTTTGATCCGCTCCAGTTAACGCCGGACTTATCTTTTGAGGAGCGTCCAGTACAGATTTTGGCTCGTGAGGAGCGCAGGCTTCGAGTGCGGAGTATTCCCATGGTCAAGGTTCGGTGGCAGAATCACTCAGAGGATGAGGCTACTTGGGAGACTGAGGCTGATATGCGGACGCGCTACCCTGATCTATTTGATACGTAATTAATTTTGGGGACGAAATTCCTTTAAGGGGGGAGAGTTGTAACGCCTAGAAATCATGAATACCTAGAAACGAGTGCATGTGATCTATTTGATACGTAATTAATTTTGGGGACGAAATTCCTTTAAGGGGGGAGAGTTGTAACGCCTAGAAATCATGAATACCTAGAAACGAGTGCATGCCTAGGGAAAAAATAATTTTAGATTATTAAGCCTTAGGGGTCATTTTTTGCACCATCATTATTTCATAACACAAAATTTGTGCAAACCGTAGCCTCCTCTCCCGAAGAAAGTCGTCCCTTTCCCCTATCAAACAGCCCCATCAAAAATTTCAAGAAGTTTGGTGATTCAAAGCAGTTTTGGTCCCGATCCCACATCCTCTACGTTGGTAACTCGCAGATCTCATATTTCTCCAAGCCAGGAATGTACTATCGATTTCTTTTCTCACCATTTAAGCCATAGTAAACTGTTTTTAATGTTCAATTCATGATTTTAATGTGATTTGTTTATATCTATGCACAATTGTTTTAAATCCATTCATGACTCATGTTTTTCACTACGGTTTTGATTTGATATCGTGTTGTTTGGGCAAAGGGCTGTTCAAGGGGGCTTGGAGGTGATTCATGGTGGTCCTAGGGAGGTCCTTTAGTGGTACATGAGTGAAGAAAAACGGCTGAACCCACGTCTGAACCTAGGAACGACGCACGTTGCATCATTGGTGCATGGCCCGTGCGGCCTGTTCATGCGGCTCGTCCTCCCTGGGGCAGCCATAGCTCGAGCTGGGGTTGGTGCAAGAGGGACCGGCTGGACCTGGGGTGGTCCAGTCGACGGGGCTCCGGCCAGGGGCGGTCGGAGGAGGTCGCAAGAAGGAGTAAAGGCGGCGGAGGCGTGTGTGCATGGGTGTGTGCGTGCGGCGTGTGCTAGGGTTGTGTCTGTGGACCGGTTGGTTCGGTTGGACAGGGTCAGTCAGTCGGGTCTCCAGTCAAAATATTTTAAGTATGGTCCGAATTATTTTAATTCTGGACCGGTTATTTTAGTTTTAAAGGTGAAGGTCCAATTTTAAATTTTTTGGTCAAATCTTTTAAATTCAAATATTTTGGTCAAACTTTTTATTGAATTGGACCTTATTCTTTATTTTAAATTTTCAAAGTCAAAATTGAGGGCATTGGATTTTTAGTTCAGTCAAAATTGACCATGGGATTTTAATTGGTCAACATTGGGCATTGAGTTTTAATTGGTCAAAATTGTGCATTTGAGTTTTTAATTTAGTCAAAATTGATCCTTAGATTTTTATTAAGTCAAAATTGGTAATGGGATTTTTTAATTGAGTCAAAATTGGGTCAACGTAGTATATTAGACAATTTTCAAAGACTGGATTTTATGATATGGGCCAAGTCAAGTATTAGGCCAAGTAAGTATTAGGCCAAGTTCAATTTTAAGTTAAGACTAGGGTCTTGTGGGCTTAGAAGTAGTGGGCCAGGTTCCTTAAACTGTCCTTGACCGGAGTAGAAAATGTAGAAGCCCGTGAATATATATTTAATTATATATGTAGTATTCTATACACGTTAATGTTTTTAAAGGAAAGGATTAAGTATATATTGACGGGCTAAGATTTTAAAATGAATGTATTTATGAAACACACGCATCATGAAAGCTTTATGAAAAGGTTAAAGGCATGTTTGAAAAGAAAGATAGAGGGTTTGAATTGATTTGTGGCAAAACGATGAGCGAATCCGGGATGTTGGGCTCGGTGAACCTCTGTTAATGTACAATGATAGACGATGAGGGGATATGGGAGACCTGGCCGAGTGAACCTCTGTTAATGTGATGATGATGTAGGTCGGGTAAAACCGGCCGCCACGTACGTTGGTTTAATATTGATCAATCGAACATGGTCCACACTTCATGGATACGACTCACACGTTTTTATGTTACGTTACGCAATGCTTTACTATGTATGCCATGATTAAGTTATGATATGATACGTCACGAACCATGTTTCAAGATCATCCATGCATGCATGTTTAATGTTATCTTATTACATGTATATGCTTGTATGTGGTTTTATTAGTATGTACCTTGATATTATAAAAGATAGAGCATGCTGAGCCTCTAAGCTCAGTAGGTTTAAATGGTGCATGTGAGACTGCTGATGAGTACATTCCTACTGGAGGTGAGGACCTATGAGCGCCCGCTGCAGCTGTACCTCGTGTCCACATTGATGTTTTATCTCTGTTATGATACTCTTTTCAGATACTTTACTCACCATATTTTCAGTTTCCGCGACTTAGCCTTGTTTTAAGCAGCATGGATGATTTTATGTTTTAAGATATTTATTTTAATTACGATTTAAAGTAACGTTGAGAAATATTTAAAAGAACGAGCCATACTTTAAGTTATTTATTCAGCATATGATTTTAAAAAAAATTATATTCTGGTTCGTTTCAGTCTTCCTACAAATTATCATGCACGAATGACGTGTTCATGGCGTCGGGTTCGAATTTGTAGGTGAAATCCATGGGTAGGCCATGACACCGGAGGTGGCCCAACATGTGCAAGAACATGCGGGAAGTTGTGCACATGTTGGCCAAGACCGATGAATCATTAGGAACAAGTTCATTTTTCTCTAAATTATCATGCACGAATGACGTGTTTATGGCGTGAGATTCGAATTTGGAGGTGAATTCCATGGGTAGGCCATGGCACCAGACATGGCCCAACATGTGCTAGCGCATGCGGGAAGTTGTGCACATGTTAGACAAGACCGATGAATCACTCGAAACAAGTTCGTCTTCCTCCGAACTATATGCACGAATGACGTGTTTATGGCATCGGATTCGAATTTGGAGGTGAACTCCATGGGTAGGACATGGCACCAGAGGTTGCCCAACATGTGCTATCACATGCCGGAAGTTGTGCACATGTTGGCCAAGACCGATGAATCACCTAAAAAAAGTTCGTTTTCCTCCGAATTATCATGCCCTAATGACATGTTTATGGTGTCGTATTCGAATTTGGAGGTGAACTCCATGGGTAGTCCATGGCACCGGAGGTGGCCCAACATGTGCTAGCGCATGCGGGAAGTTGTGCACATGTTGGCCAACACCGATGAATTACTCGAAACAAGTTGGTTTTCGTCCAAGTTATCATGAACGAATCACGTGTTTATGGCTTCATATTTGAATGGAGCAAAAAAATCTTATAAAATAGATCAATATTATTATGATTCCTCAGCCTTTTAAATGTCTACTGCTGGAACTTGGGAAATTTTTTCTAAGTATACTATAGGGGGAGGAGGGTGTTTGAACTTGATGTTGGCCATGGCTGTTGGGGGCGTGCACCCATGTCGCCCCTATGCTCGGCCAACCTTATGCTCAACCTCCCCCATCACCGCGGTTCGACAACCCAAAGGCGGCCAGTCACCCACGCCGCATGCATGTGTTATCTACCTCTTTCGAGCCATTATGCACATGTGAGCATCACGAATGCTTTGTAAACTCCGGGTTGGCATATTTCTAGCCGGGGCGTCGATGATGAGTGTCAGTGCATACTTGAAGTTGCGCACATGTTGGCCAAGACCGATGAACCCTTGACACAAATTTGTTTTCGTTCGAGTTATAATGCACCAATAACTTGTTTTTGGTGTCGGCTTCGAATTTGGAGCGGAAAAAAATGTTAGAAAATCGAAAGTTTTTATTATGATTACTCATCCTTTTCAATGTCTACAGCTGGCACATGGGAAATTTATTCTATGTATACTATAGGGGAGGCGGGTGTTTGAGCTTGAGGTTGGCCATGGCTGTCGGGGGCATGCGCCCATGTAGCCCCTATGCTCGGCCAACCTCACACTCAACCTTCCCCATCATCGTCGCCCACCTTCGAGGGTGGATGGTTGTCAGGCCACGTGCGCTAATACAACAATTAGTCACAAATAAGCGGAAGAATCATAAAAATATGGGCTAAAAATTTTCGATGATGGGCCTGATCCAATATCATTTCAAAATACATCATACTCAAAATAGAGTTTAATTCAAAACTCAAACAACAATAGCAAATAACACAACACACGATCCCCAACATAAATAAAGGCTCAGGACATCCCCTTGCTCAATATAAGTATAAATACACTGGGACTCAAATCAGAAAGGGGATCGACCAGCTGAAGCTCCACTCTTTCCAGCTTGGTTACCTGAAGAACCTGCCAAAGCCAATACACACCAAGGCAGCCCAAACAGGGAAAATAAACGAGGTCAAACCTCAGTACGAAGAGCACAATAAAAGCATCCATCATATCAGACAATGCAATATATCAATCGTGCAATGCATGAAAGGACTACCAAGAATAATCTGTAGCCAAATAGCACAACGACTCAACAATGCAGATCTCATCAATCTCATCATCATCTTGTGATCTTCAGGTGCGATGACTCAGCCGACCATCACAAGGCAGTGTGGTATTCAGGCACAACGACTCAGCTGGCCACCACATCAAAACAGCGTTGGACCTTTCAGGCACGACGACTCAGCCGGCCGATCACAACGTGTAAAGGGATTCACCTTCCAAAAGAATCAGGCTCAATATGTATGCATGAATGCACAGCAGTCTCATGCTTAAAATCAATGCATAACATCACACGCATAAAACATAGATATGAGCACAATTCATTCAGCAATCTATACATAACACATCAACTAATACACGATATAAATATTCCCAAAGCTGATAACAAAGTTGCTTAATCTAGCCGATTCATACCTCAATTCAGCTTCTACCTCAACAGATCTTACAACAACAAGGAGCAGCAACCAACTCAAGTCTACTGTCCAAGCAGCTTCACGACGAACTCAACAGAAGCCACTATAAGCTCGAATCTGTTAAGATGTCTTAATATCAACTCAAATCTGAACTCAAACAGCTTAATTCTAAAGCCCAGTAGCGCAACTCAGCTACTCAACTCCTACAGAGCACTACTCAGCTCTCGTACAAAGTTTAAATCGGTAAAGAATCACTTACCCAAAGCTGATAAAGAACAGAAGAACTACTGGTCCACAATCGAGAAGATACACGAACACTGTAACAACTTCACGCTCCACAATACCGGCGACTCCAGTCTCCAAACTAGTATCAATCGAAAGCCCTAGAGAAGATGAGCTCAGCGCTACCAATCTTACTCCAAACGGCAGCTAAAATGCTGGCAATCGACGGAAATAGGGTTCGGGTGAACAGTAACTATCGAGGGTTCACGTGGATGAAGATAAGGAATATCGGGTCTCAAATTCTCTAAGTGTTGATCAGCACTTACATTTAAATCCCCAATCGAAGTTACAGCAGAAATCAATTCACCGACCAGTTCAGATCTCATTACTAAGGCAGAAGTCTCTCAAATATGGCCTTAGCTATCACTCACATCTGCCAACGCTAACTCAGATCTGATCTCCCAAGAAACGCGCGTCCTAATCAAAACGACGTCGCTCTTACTTATCAAAACGACGTAGCATTGGAGTCAAGCTCTCACAACAGATCCCACTAATGCTCCTCAGCTACGATCACATCTGAAATCATCAAACAACACCAGTCTACACAGTACCGTTGACCAACGTTGACATCTATTCACGCCACTTAAACAGATCTCATTCACTAGCGTCAAGTCTGGAAACACAATATGACAGCGTTTCACTCCCTGTTTGCGACAATTCACGCAAACACGCAAGGACACGTCTGAACATCCAGATTTCGCTCAAATCTGAAATTATGAAAAATCGCCAAGTCTTCAAATCCGAAAAACCCGATACTCCGAAACTCCATTAGATAGACAGCGTTTCACTCCCTGTTTGCGACAATTCACGCAAACACGCAAGGACACGTCTGAACATCCAGATTTCGCTCAAATCTGAAATTATGAAAAATCGCCAAGTCTTCAAATCCGAAAAACCCGATACTCCGAAACTCCATTAGATAATTCTAAAAAAAATCTGATTAGCTAATAAGTCGTGCTTAGTAAATCTAGTCCTCACATTCTCCTCATTTTAAGAGATTTCGTCCTCAAAATCAAAGGCAAACCCAGGGCAGAAATCAACAAAACACTAGAACTTACCAACACAACTCCACTGTCAAAGCTCAAACAGATGAGGCCATTCTTGTCTCATCTTCTCTTCAATCTCCCAGGTTGCTTCCTCAAGATCATGCTTGCTCCATTGGACCATCACCAACGGAATAACATTATTCATCAGCTGCTTCTCCTTCCTATCCAAAATCTGCACTGGATATTCAACATAGCTCAAGTAGAATCCAATTCTAATTCATCAGTCCTCAATACATGGGCCGGATCTGGCTCATATTTCCTCAACATTGACACATGAAACACATCATTCATCGCGGCTAACTCATCTGGCAGCCTCAATCTATAAACCAACTGTCCGATCCTTTCAACAATCTCAAAGGGACCAACGAATCTAGGAGCCAACTTACCCTTCAATCGAAATCTCATCACACTCTTGAAAGGAGAAACTTTGAGAAACACTCGATCACCAACTTCGAATTATAGAGATCGGCATCTCTTGTTAGCATAGCTAGCATGTCGATCTTGAGAAGCTTTCATCCTACTCCGAATCAACTCAATATGATCTTTCATGTGCTGCACAAACTCAGGAGTAGACAACTGCTTCTCACCAATCTCTTCCCAACAGATCGGTGATCTACACTTTCGACCATACAACGCTTCAAAAGGGGCCATCCCAATAGTCACTTGGTAGCTGTTGTTATAAGAAAACTCAACTAAGGACAAAGAATCCTGCCAACCACCACTGAAAACCAAAACAACTGCTCGCAGCATATCCTCTAAAATCTGAATGGTCCTCTCAGATTGACCATCTGTGTGTGGGTGATAGGTTGTACTCATAGCCAATCTCGAACTCATCGCTGCTTGCAAGCTCTTCCAGGATCAGGAAGTAAACATTGGATCTCTATCGGACACTATCGAAACTGGCACTCCATGCAATCTCACCACATGGTCAATGTACAGTCGCGCCATCTTCTTAATCGAACATCTCACATCATAGGGAATGAAATGGGCTGACTTCAAAAGTCTATAAACAACAACCCAAATAGCATCACATCCCTTACTCGATCGAGGCAAATGCGTCACAAAATCCATGGCAATGTGCTCCCAGTTCCACTGAGGCACTTCTAGACTCTGTAGCAAACCACCAGGTCTCATCCTCTCAGCCTTGACCTGTTGACAATTCAAACATCGAGCTAAAAATCCAGAGATGTCATTCCTCATGCCTTCCCACCAAAAGTGAGACTTCAGGGCATGATACATCTTCTTCTTGCCTGGATGCACACTGTAGAGACTACAATGAGCTTCATTCAAGATGGCTTCCTTCAAATCAATCAAGTTCGGAACCACCAATCTACCTCGAAATCTCAAGCATCCATCAGAAGCAACAGAAAAATACTCAGACTGACCATTCTGAGCCTTAATCTTCAACTCATGCACATACGGATCAGTCCTCTGTGCTACTCTAATGTCTGCTACAATCTATGGCTCAACCTGAAAAGAAGAAACCACGAAATATTGATCACTCTGCTGAAAACGCCAACCAGAAGTCCCAAAATCTTCATGGACTTTGGATATTCTCATCGATGTTAACATCGCCTGTTGGGCTTTAATACTCAAAGCATCGGCCAGTAAATTCATCGGCCCAGGCTGATACTGAATCTCACACTCAAAATCCTTCAGCAACTCCATCCAGCAGCGTTGCCTCATATTCAAATCAGACTGCGTGAAGATATACTTCAAACTTTTGTGGTCAGTTTATACCACAAATTGATCACCATACAAATAGTGACGCCAAATCTTCAAGGCAAACACTATCGCAGCAAAATCAAGGTCAGGAACGGGGTATCTCGTCTCATGGGGCTTCAACTGTCGAGACGCATAGGCTATCACACACCTGTTTGCATCAGCACGCAACCCAAACCACTCAAAGAAGCATCGGAGCAAACTAAAAAACCTCCAGAACCCGAAGGAAAAGCTAACACAGGAGCAGTAGTCAACTTCTCCTTAAGCAACTGGAAACTCGACTCACACTCATCTGTCCTGTAAGGCTCGGGATTATTTGATTTAATAATCCGAGATCAGTTAATTTTAATCCAATAATATTTAATTCAAGAATATTGCGAGTTTGGAATTAAAATAGAATGTTCTTGAATTATTAGGATTGAAATTTGATTTAAATCACTTGTCCGGGGACTGAATTGCAATTACGGGAGTTTCAGGGACAAAACTACAAATTGGCTTATATATTTCTACTCTTCATCTCTTCACCTCTATTTGCACGAATTAAGGCAGTAGGTTCAGCATATTTTCACACCATTTTATTTATTTTACAATCTTTTATTTTCATCATCCGACCGTCAGAATTTAGAAGCGATCGTATATTTACGATCCTCGCGTCGAAGGCTTTGTTCTGATGTAAGTTTTCTTATGTTCTACTATGCTTTGATTTTGAGATGCTTATGGAATCAGATTATGATGGTATATGTATGTGCTTGAGTGGACGAAGATTGTATATCCAAGACGGATTCAGAAACGTTCGTGTTTGAATTAGTTATGATTTTTTGAGCTATCTTTGAAAAAGAAGCTTGTTGGTACTGCTGATATAAAATTCCTTATGTTGTTGTACTGATGATATGGTTGTGATATGGATTTTATTTGATTGATATCTTGATATATTTAAAGTTTGGGTTACCGATTTTTAGCCGTTACGCCGCCGATTTGAGAATTGATGAGTTTTGAGGCAAATGATTTAGCCATGTATTGGATTGAGTTTGAGTTCTGATTTTGATCATATTATACTTCCTTTAAGATTTGAATTGAAGGTCAGCGAACTCGAGAAGTTTAGAATTCGAATCGGTAAAGTTTGATCAAGGTTTGTATTGATTTCTACCCTTGGCAATTGATATGTGTTTGAGAAGATTTTGATATGAACTTTTGTTGTTGATATATGTTTTAGATTTGAAGCACTTTCAGAATAGATATTGAAAGGTATAAATTGACATCAATCAAGTTGGGATAGAACATTCGAGATAGATACGATTCTCGAATTCCCTAAAACCACATACTTGAATGCTTACTGCTCTTGTTTGAGTACTTGACTGATTTTGTGTGATGTACTTGTTTATACTTGCTTGATTAGCATGTATTGCCTTGACTGATTTTAGATTAATGCATCAAGATTATGTTGCATTCATCTTGAACTCTACCTTGAAAAGCATAGAGGGCTCGACAGCCTAGAGTGCAAATGACGTTTGTAGGGCTATAGTTGAGTGACATGGAATGTAGATTTACTTCCAGAGCTAGATGAATCACTATGGTTGCACCAAAGTCAGGGGATTGAGATACTTGACGCCACCTCGATTGGGAGAGTCGATGGTTGGTTTGAGATTTTCTTCCCCGGGATCCCAAGAACCAAGATTTATTGTTATCAGATTTGATAGCCTATTCCTTCCACATGCATTGCATCCATGCTCATGATATATTGCATGTTATGTTGTTTATACTGGGAATTATATTCTCACCGGAGATTCCGGCTATTGCTGTGTTTTTGTATGTGTGCATGGCAATAGGTGGGGCAGGATCGAGTCAGAGACAACCATGATAGATAGAGATGAATATTAGCACGTGGTGACTCAGGTTCTAGCAAAAGTTTTGTAATATATGAATTTTAACATGTTTGAAAACAAGAACCCATGTATACGTTTTCTAATCGTTGAGTACTAGCTTATGTTTGAGACTTCATGTATCCTAAATAATGAGGTTGAAGTTAAATACATGTTTAGATTGTGTCTGCTGTTGTTTACCTCTTATAGATGCATTTTGAGTTGAATGAAAGAGTTATACAACATCAAACTTCTTTTGATAGCAAGGAGATAAAGATGAGAAAACTTTCGGATCATTTAAGCGCACCGCGCCCTATATATATTAAAAACAATTTGTATATTCTTTTTCTTCTTGATTAAATTAGATGAATAAAATTGTGATTAGTATTTATTTGCCCCTTAAGATAAGATTAGCAGCCGGAAGTCCCCACAACAGGTGGTATCAGAGCCTAAGTTTCTCGGACTGAGATAGATGAGCGGGGTAGATTGAGTCTGTCTGATTGATTCAATTGCATGAGATTGAATTCAATATATGATATTTTGTTATGCACTAATCTGTTTGAAAATCAGATATGCCTCCTCATTGACCAAATACTAGACAAACAGTGGTTGTCCCTCTGACAGAACAGACCAATGCACAACAACCAGTGTCAGTACCTGGAATGGAACAAGGTAGTACATTTGCTACGATGATGGATGTGACCATTACACCTATGGAGACCTTACTGAAGAGGTTCCAATCATTCAAACCGCCAACTTTGAAAGGAACGGAGAATTCAGTTGACTGTGAAAACTGGCTTGAAGATATTGAAAAGTTGTTTGATGCACTTGACTACTCTGATGAACGTCGTATCAGATTAGTAGTACATCAACTTCATGAAGTTGCCAAAAGTTGGTGGATTACTATGAAGAAAGCACTTGAACATCGAGGTACGACTATCACCTGGTCAGTATTTAAAACTGAATTCTATCAAAGTTTCTTTCCAGTCTCCTACAGAAAATACAGGGGAGCAGAATTTGCGAATTTGAAGCAGAATCACTTGAATATCGAGGAATATGTGGCCAAATTTTCTAGTTTATTGAAATTTGATCCACATGTATCAACAAGTGATGAAGCCATGGCCGATCAGTTTAAAATCCAGATGTTTTTACATTGGTAAACAGTGGACGACCCAATACCTTTGCGGATTCACTGAATAGAGCAAAGGGAGCGGAAGCAGGATTGTTGAGACAGAGAGGAGCACCTTTCATTCCTCAGCCACCTCAACAGTCAGTACCAGCAGCTGTACCACAGAATCCGCCATCGCTTCAGCAACCATGTTTTAGATTTGAGGGTGGAAGCAGTGGCAGAAAGGATTCTATATTTCGGCCTAAAGGTAAACAGCTCGAGAAGTCTGGCAGTAGTTCTTCTAGTTCTAGTCGCCAGAGACAATTTGGTTCCAGTCAGAGATCCAGTGAGTCAGGAGCATATTGTGGTAAGTGTGGTGGACGACATGCTACTGAGCAGTGTCGAGGAGTATCAGGGAATCGCAATGTTTGTCGTCAACCCGTTCATTATGCCAAAGTATATCTTCAAAGAACAACTGGTGCTAGGGATTCTCGATCAGTACCCCAGATGGAAAGGAAATCAGTGCATTCATTTTAGCCTCAACAACAGACTAAACCAGGGGGAAGCCAGACCGTGACTCAACCTCCGAGGCAACAGGCCCGAGTATTTGCACTTACTGAAGAACAGGCTCAGGCAGCACCTGATGATGTCATAGCAGGTAATTGCTTTCTTGATGGTTATCCTGCCTATGTTTTGATAGATACATGTGCATCTCATACATTCATATCTGAGAGATTTGCTATGTTGCATTCTTTATCGTCTGAGCCATTGCCTGATGTTGTTGCTATTTCTTCACCTTTGGGTGAAAGCCTGGTATCTGTTAGAGTGATTAGACATTGTTCTACAATATGACGGGAATGAGATAAATTTGGATTTTATAGTACTTGGGTTATCAGATTTCGATTGTATTATTGGCATAGACATACTGACCAAGTACAGGGCGACCGTGGATTGTTTCCAAAAAGTGGTTAGATTCAACCAGAGATGGCTAATGAATGGAAATTCTACGATAAGGGTTCTAGAGCTAAGATCCCTTTAATATCCGTATCTATGACCCGTCTGTTGCAGAAAGGGGCAGAAGGATTTTTTATTTATGCAGTAGATGTATTGAAATGTGGTCCAGCATTGACAAATATACGAGTGGTACAAGATTTTGCCGATGTTTTCCCTGATGAACTTCCAGGTTTGCCTTCTGTGCGGGAAATCGAGTTCAGTATCGAATTAATGCCAGGTACGCAACCAATATCCAAAGCTCCTTACAGGATGGCACCTATTGAACTGAAGGAGTTGAAAGATCAGTTGGAGGATTTAATTTCCAAAGGGTACATTAGACCGAGCGTTTCACCTTGGGGCGCTCCGGTACTATTTTTATGAAATAAAGATGTTTCAATGCGGTTGTGTATCGATTATCGGCGATTGAAAAACAAATATACGAGTGGTACAAGATTTTGCCGATGTTTTCCCTGATGAACTTCCAGGTTTGCCTTCTGTGCGGGAAATCGAGTTCAGTATCGAATTAATGCCAGGTACGCAACCAATATCCAAAGCTCCTTACAGGATGGCACCTATTGAACTGAAGGAGTTGAAAGATCAGTTGGAGGATTTAATTTCCAAAGGGTACATTAGACCGAGCGTTTCACCTTGGGGCGCTCCGGTACTATTTTTATGAAATAAAGATGTTTCAATGCGGTTGTGTATCGATTATCGGCGATTGAAAAAGGCGACCGTGAAGAACAAATACCCATTGCCCAGAATAGATGACTTATTTGATCAGTGTCCAAGGCTCAGCTATCTATTCCAAGATCGATCTGAGATCTGGATATCATCAATTAAGGGTTCGTGACGAAGATATCCCTAAAACTGCTTTCAACAAAGTATGGTCATTATGAATTTATTGTCATGACTTTTGGTGTAACCAATGCGCCTGCAGTATTTATGGGGATGAATAGAGTGTTTCAGAAATATTTAGATGACTTTGTCATTATTTTTATGGATGACATCTTGATTTATTCCAAGAATGTGCATGATCACGCCGAACACCTCATAATTATATTACAGACTTTGAGAAATGAGAAATTATATGCCAAGTTATCAAAATGTGAGTTTTGGTTGCAGAAAGTTGTGTTTCTTGGGCATATAATTTCAGGTTATGGCATTTCGGTGGATCCAAGCAAAGTAGAGGCAGTGATCAACTGGCCTAGACCGACATCAGTACCAGAAATACGGAGTTTTATGGGATTAGCAGGTTATTATCGTCGATTTATCAAGGATTTTCCAGCATTACCAGGCCTATTACGCAGTTGACTCAAAAGAATATGCCGTATGTCTGGACTGAAGCTTGTGAAGCTAGTTTCTTAGAACTGAAGAAAAGACTTACTAGTGCACCTGTTTTGACAATTCCTTCCGGTACAGGTGCGTTTGTGGTATACCGTGATGCGTCTCATAGAGGTATAGGATGTGTATTGATGCAGAGAGGTCGTGTTGTTGCTTATGACTCTCGACAATTAAAGCCACATGAGACACGATACCTTATTCATGATTTAGAGCTTGCAGCTATCGTCTTTGCATTGAAAATCTGGCGACACTACCTTTATGGTGAGAAATTTGAAAGTTACTCTGATCATAAGAGCTTGAAATATATATTTTCACAATCTGAATTGAATATGCGGCAACGAAGATGGCTTGATTTATTCAAGGATTACGATTGTGAAATAAAAAATTATCCAGGAAAATCAAATGCAGCTACAGATGCCCTTAGCAGGAAGGTATGTGCTTTATCTCTATCTGTGGTAGGGTTATCAAAGTTAATTGAAGATTGTTGTACATCTGGGTTGATATTTGAGACAGATATGAAGCCTATTTGAATTTGCACTATCCGAGCTGAGCCGGAATTGTTAATCAGAATCAAAGAAGCACAGAAGATGGATCCGAATATTCAGAAGTCAATTGAGATGGTCAGATCTGGACATCAATCCGAATATCGGGTCAGTGCTGATGATATTTTATACGTGAATAACAGACTTGTTGTTCCGGATGTGTCAGAGTTGAAACAACAGATATTCAATGAAGCTCACAGAAATAGATTCAGTATTTATCCTGGTGGCAGAAAGATGTACAATGACTTGAAAATTCAGTATTGGTGGAAACAGATGAAATCTGATGTTACTAAATTTGTATCCTGCTGCTTAAATTGCCAACAGGTGAAAGCTGAAAGAAAGAACCAGGTGGTCATTGCATAGATTATCCATTCCAGAATGGAAATGGGATCACATTTCCATGGATTTCATTACACAGTTACCACATTAATCCAGAGGTTGTGATGCCATTTGGGTGATTATTGACAGATTAAC
>KQ995750.1:30396-44297 GCA_001598015.1 Dorcoceras hygrometricum | reverse complement strand
CAGCGGCGCACCGCGGCGCAACACTTGCGCGAGCGGCGGCCGATCAACGTGCTCCATCGTGCACGGCCGAGGCGATCACCGTGCGCCAAGCGCGCGAGGGCGGCGGAAACTCCCGGCCGCTCCATGCGCAACGATTTGCGCGGCCTGCTGTGCGACGCAGCCAAGCTTCCCGTCGCCATGCGCGGCCAGCACGCATGGTTGCCGCGCGCGCATGTGCTCGCGGCGGGAGGGAAGGGCGCCGCCTCATGCGGCGGTGGCGTGGCCGGAAATTCAAGGAATTTTTGATGATCCATTCTGAAATTCAAAGACGTTAGATACAATAAGGCAGTATCGTATTGATTTGATCCGAAAACCTTGGCTCTGATACCACTGTTGGGATCCGGATCACGCCTCCCGGCGGGGCATCGGAAGAACAAAAAATCGATACCGGGAGACGATCAATACGATAAAACAAATAACATACTATGACATTCATAGGGTGTTAAGGTGACTACCTTGCTGGCAACTCGTGCCTGGCTCCGACCGGTTTCGTAAAGAAAACGGTACTTCACGGTAGGCGGCGGTAGATATCGTCAATCAGGTCCACGACCGGAGACGGGATTCCTTCATCAGCCTGCACTAGAAGGCCTGACGAGATCTGTGCGGACGGATTCTCCTCGTCGAGTTGGCCGGAAACAATTTCCGGCGAGAGAAGCGGCGGCGGCGGCTTATGAGAGGAAGGGGCGACGTGTTTTGCTTAGGGTTAGGGTTACAAGCATTAAGTGTTGATTAATGAAGTCTAGTCTTGATTAAATAGACTAAGTGAAGGACTTGGACCGGCCCAACGGGCCCGGGTCCAACGGATGAACATTCGGTTCATCCCCATCACCGCGACTTCATCGTAACTCCGATCGCCGATCAGATCGGACCGATCGGCTCAGTTTCCGAAACTGAACACTATGATCTGAAAATCCAATTTTCAGAATCCCGGTGCAAAATGACCGTTTTGCCCCTCAACATCGGCAAATCATGATTTGACCTCTGTTGACTTTTTAGGAAGTCGCACTCCCAAAATCCTCTTCGTATGCTCAACATATTGAGTTGAGTATCCGTGCGGGAATCTCGAATCCAGTACTTGTGTGACCCTCAATGGTTCAGGGATACAGCTAGCCGTGGGCCCACAACCATTGTGGCTCCGGAATCACAATTCTGGACTTGCCCAACGGATCATGGTAAGAGCGTCTAGAAACATCGCCCCATGATCCCCTAGGTATCACTGATAGTGCCTGCAATAACCAGTTGGTCGTGGTTAGCGTACAGTACGGTCCTTTCAATCCATATATCCCGATCAGATCAACGACCATTGGTAAATCGAGAGTCGCTATAGATCCGATAGCTATGCATACATCTTGGAGATCGAATAGTGACATCGCGAGTGTAACTAGGTAAACACATTTACCTAAAACACTTCTAGTACTCTGGCCAGAGATTTACACACTATTATCCCCTCAGATAGCATAGGATATCCACGCATGTCTGCGAGCGGTGAATTCTCGACAACGATGCATCGACTCCTACATGCATCGGGGTCTCACCCAATACCGACGCCTTATGACCCCAAGTGAGTCGGCAAACGGGTCAAAGTGAGACGCCTATCATGTAGAGTCTCAATGATTTTCGAGTCGTGAGGACTAATCAGTACAACCAAGACCTCGGACTTATCCACTCGACAAATGGTAACCACTTGGAATGTCCGAACGAGGGTAGTTCGATAGATCACCAGGTCACTATCTATCTGCATGCTCAGAACATCACAATGTTCCCTACCAATGAAACATGGTACTTCGCATCGCAGATACTAGTCTCGAACTCGGGCGGCCTTATCCTCATTTTGACGGCCCAATCGACTAGGAACATGTTCAGAATACACAGTGACTATTAGATGTGTTTCATGATAGCCGTCATACCCACTATTACATCTAACATACACTTAAGTGTATTCTAGGTCTTTACTCAACGCAATTGTAAATCATCATACACACAATGAAAGTAAAGAATGCCATATAATAAATGCGAATATCATATATAAAGATTGTCATATACAAGAGTCTATAAACCCACACGCCACAAGTTGGCTAGTTGGGCATCTACTCTAACAATCTGAACATCAAGATTTCGCTCAAATCTGAAATTCTGAAAAATCTCCAAGTCTTCAAATCCAAAAAACCCGATGCTCAGAAACTCGATTAGCTAATTCTAAACCAAATCTGATTAGCTAATAAGTCATGCTTAGTAAATCTAGTCCTCACAGTGGTGGTGGTCCGACGACCCGATGGTGGTTGGTCACCCACGGTGGCTCGGTTGTGTTTTCTCCCTCTTTCGTTCCATTGTGCACATTTGACCCTCGTGAATGCTTTGTAGACATCGAGTCAGCATACTTTTCATCATCGATTGTACATAAGGGCGGTGAAGAGTTTATCGAGCTTTCATTGATAGGTTCCGTGTGCAAATGTCTCGGGAAAGGGATAACTTCTGTCCCACAAAATGGTCAGGGTATTATCAGACAAGTGTTTGTGACCACGTCCATGTGCATGTATGAGATTCATGAGTGCTTGGGATCCCAGGAATGTCTGATTCTTCCCATGGATGGTCGGTTAATTAGATGGGATTGTGGACTTTTGCAAGGGTTCTAAGTACACTCGGGATGTCTCGTGTTTTCGCAAGTCTCGGACACTTCCCTGTGTGTGTGTTCAATTTTGTTCGTTGCTTATATGATCGGCAATAGCTTTGACCATTGGCCCTAAGGCAAAGCAAACGATCCTGACCCCTCGGTGCAGAACATAGCAGTGCTTAAAGGGCTCTTATGGGCATTCTTATTGGGGTTTTGCAAGCAACGGATAAATTGATCGCCTTGGCCTTTTCGTGGTCCGACGGTCCATGTGCATTTACGAGATATGAGTGCGCTTGGGACCCTAATAAGGTCTGCACTCCCCATACATGGTCGATTTATTAGATGGGATTTGTGGTTTTGTGCAAGAGTCCTAAGCACACTCGAGATGTCTCGTGTTTTCGCAAGTCATCAGAAATTTCTCTCTTCGTGTGCGTGCATGTCTGTGTGTGTGTGTTTTTTTAATTTGTTCGTTGCTTATATGATCCGTACTATGCCCATTGAGGTCCCCAAGCCCAAGCAAACGATCCTGGCCCCTAGATGCAGGACGTAGTAGTCCTTAAAGGGCTTTTATGGGAATTTCTATTGGGGATCTGCAAGCAAGGGATAAAATGGATCGCCTATGGAACTTATGTCCCATGAAATGGTCAGAGTATCATCACACACGTGTTTGTGACCACGTCCATGTGCATATATGAGATTCATGAGTGCTCTTCGTGCCCTAACATAATCTGTTTTTTCCCATGCAAGCAAGGGATAAGATTGATCACCTTTGGAACTTTTTTCCCGTGAAATGGTTGGGGGTATCATCAACACATGTTTGTGACCACGTCCATGTGCATATATGAGATTCATGAGTGCTCTTCGTGCCCTAACATAATCTGTTTTTTCCCATGCAAGCAAGGGATAAGATTGATCACCTTTGGAACTTTTTTTCCCGTGAAATGGTTGGGGTATCATCAACACATGTTTGTGACCACGTCCATGTGCATGTACGAGATTCATGAGTGCGCTTGGGGCCCTAGGAAGGTCTGCTTCTTCGAATTGATGGTCTGATAAATAGATGGGATTGCGACCTTGTGCAAGATTCCTCCGCACACTCGAGATATCTAGTGTTTTCCCAAGTTGTCGGACACTTCCCCGTGTGTGTGTGTGTTCCATTTTGTTCGTTTCGTATATGATCCGCGATATCTATGACCATTGGGGTCCTAAGGCCAAAAAAATGATTCTGACCCCTTGGTGCAGGACGTAGCAAGTGTGTAATGGGTTCTTATGGGCATTGCTGTTGGATATTTGTTGGAAACGAATAAAATTGATCGCCTTGGCCTTTTCATGGTTCAATGGTTGATCGTATCGTGTTAATCGGGGCATTTTCTGTGACTCCTCGGGTTTATTCCATCTCTCTTGTGATTCAAGGCAGATAATTTTCTGAAACCATTGTCGCAGATAAGGCAAGTAAACTATGTTTCTTGCTGTACTTGAGAATGCATATATTGTTTCCGATTGCATGTTTGTATGAGTTTATGGTTTAAAAAGTTTTCTTTAAAAAGCTCGTAATTGGACTTTGGGTTGGATCAGCCGATACGCCTTTGGTGTGCACCGATCATCTCGTCCTTTCTACCAGCAATGTGCTCCTGGCCTTATCCGGCCGGTTCGTGCCTCCGGTGCTATTACTTTGAAGAAATTAGAGCGCTCAAAGCAAGCCTACGCTCTGGATACATTAGCATGGGATAAAATAAAGGATTTTGGTCCTAGTACGTTGGCCTTCAGGATTCGAGTAATGATTAACAGGGGCAGTCGGGGGCTTCGTATTTCATAGTCAGAGCTGAAATTCTTGGATTTATGAAAGACGAAAAACTACGATAATTTTCCAAGGATTCTTTCATTAATCAAGAACGAAAGTTGGGGGATTCATATTCTCAACTTTAAATAGGTAGGACGGCGTGGCTGCTCCGTTGAGCCACGCCAGGGAATCAAGAGCTCCATGTTGGCCATTTTTGGTAAGTAGAACTGGCGATGCGGGATGAACTGGAAGTCGGGTTACGATGCCCAATTGCGTGCTAACCTAGATCCCACAAAGGGTGTTGGTCGATTAAGACAGCAAGACGGTGGTCATGGAAGTCGAAATCCACTAATGAGTGTGTAACAACTCACCTTCCGAATCAACTAGCCCCGAAAATGTATGGCGCTGAAGCGCGCGACCTATACAGGACCATCGGGGCAAGGACCAGGCCCCGATGAGTAGGAGGGCTCGGCAGTCGTCACAAAACCCAGGGCGTGAGCCTGGACAGAGCGGTCGTCGGTGTGGATCTTGGTCGTAGTAAAAAATATTCAAATGAGAACTTTGAAGGCCGAAGAGGGGAAAGGTTCTGTTGGTCCCAAAATACAATGTGCCAGATCGTAAAAACGCTCTGATACCAATTGTTGGGATCGATTTTCGATGGCTGTTCATGAGCTCTGCCACACCTCACGTAGCTCTCACATAGCCAAAACACCAACCCCGTAAGTTACGTGCATTTAAAAATTTTGAGAAAACCAGCACACAACTTGTGAAACCAGGTCGCCATGAATCTGGACCAACAGCTCTGCGAGCTTGTCCAAATTACAAACTTCTCTACAAGCTAGTTTAACACGAGCAGTATGGTTTCTTTAACTTGAGCTGCAATAGCTCAGTGTTCTTGAATGTTGATGCACCGAGATATAGATTGAGTAATGAATTAAAATCATTCGTAAACAACTCAAACTGAACTCTTATATTTGAAAGCCTTTAAACAGTTTTAAGCGTATTAAATAATCATGCTAGCGTATGAATGTAAGTGTGGAAAAAAGTAAAGAAAATACGCTGCAATTTTTTTATGGATGTTCAGAGCTGAATCTCATACGTCTCCCCTTCTTCCACAATCGGGAAGGATTGCACTAGAAGGATTTGATTACAGTGACCATTCGCTGCAACCCACTCCTACGACCAGCACCCGCAAGAACTCCTAGCCACACCACTGCACATCGGCCCGCAAGCTGCATGTTTCTAACTCACTTATTTTACGCCTCTGTGAGAAAGGCTGCACACACTTCTTTAACGTCTCAGTGCGAAAGACAACTAGAGTTGCTTAACATCTCTGTCCAAAGACTACATGGAGAGTTTTATTTTACATTCACTTTGATCTGTTTCGCTCAACTCTCGAATGTGAGTGAATGTGTATGTGTGTGATATTTTCAGTGTAAGCACTATCTCTCAAATATGAAATCTCACACACAGGGAAGTGCTCCAATCCGACCTGGTTATCTGTTATCTTCCCATGGTTGTGCTTTCTTCCGTTTTTCTGTTTTGTATTTGCACAACACTCTCTCAGTTATTTTTGCGAATACTTCTTCTGTTTCTTTGCTCCTGATATATAAAGTCTCAAGTTTGGATTTATCCGTTGGACACAAAGTTAGCCGTTCTGAAAAGTTTTCTGACGTATTTGTACTTTGTGTCCTTTGTCTTTTAATGCGTTTCAGGCTTTATTTGACTTGAGATTTTTTCATCGTTGCTTTTGCAGCCTTTGCTAACTTCGAGCTCTGTTTGCTTGTTCCTGATGTGGACAGGACGAAACAAATCAGTTTGAATCAATTCATTTGATCTTCATATGTTTCTATTCAAACTGCTTTGTTCGTCCGAGATGGTTTGTCCAGATCTGGTTCCTCAGCTGGTATCCTCTTCAAGCTTGTTGCTCTTCATATGTAATCTGCACTTGAGAAACTCTGCACTTCAATACTCTGAGCCGATCTTTGATTTGATCTGTTCAAAGCTCTCTTCTTCTCATGCTCTTGAACTGATCAGATTTGCCCTTTTTCTGTTCTTTCCTTCTTTTGTCTAAAGCTGATCTGGCTTGTTCATTACACGAAGCAGGTCACTAGCTCTTGAACACTTCTGGCTCTGAGCTTGTTCCCCAGCTTTGCTCCATTCCTAGCTGGTATCTGTGAGATCAAACTTCTCATAGATATCAAACGGCCAGTTGGTTTCTCTGGTCCGAGCAAACTGCTTCTTCTAACCTTCTAATTTTCTCTTGTCAGCTGCTCTAGAGCTGTTTTGAGCCATCTTGTTAATCATAGTCAGTAGTTCATTTTTCTGAGCTGGTTTCTCAGCTGGTTGCTTCTTCCTTTATAGCAGCCTTTTGCTTCCCCATCTAAGCATCCAGCTGCTGAGGTCCTTGATCAGGTTTTCCCTTCCCTGACCTGGTTTACCATCTTGGCTCTATTTTTCTCATCAATGTGCTTGCTTGTTCTCTTGATCCATTCAGATACCTCATCCAAACCATCAGAAAGCACACATTTAATCAGTTCTAATTCAGTCTACTCAAGTACTGAGATCCCTATGATGAACTGATTATAGCCGTGCTCAGTGATCAGACGTGCACTTGATCACTGCTCTTGTATACGGCTCTACACTTGAACACTTCTCTTGTACACTGCACTTGATCTGTGCTTGAGCCGTTCTGTACTTCATCTCATTCACTGCGCTTGAACTCTGCTCTTCTTTTTTACTCTGAGCTTGATCTTCGTGCTTCTCCTGCTCCAGGCTGGTGAACCAGCTTGGTGTTCCTTGCATTCTGGAAATAAACTACTGAATCAGCTTAGGTGTCCCCTTACTGTTCCGCCTAGATATCATCGACCTGTCCAGCTCAGGCGTCCCCTCACTATTCCAATTTGGATACCTTCATGTCTAGTCCAGTCTAAGCAAGGCTGCACATTTCACGTAAAGAGTTAGTACAATAGTAGCAGATTTTGTGTGAATCAAAACTTAGATTCTGATCTGTAGAAACAGATCCAAAAATCTCCCCCTTTTTGATTTACACAAAATCTGGATAAACATATTCAGATATGTTTATGCTTGAAAATATTTCTCCCCCTTCTTGTGGGAATCAAAAAGGGTTTCAAAACCAACTCTCCCCCTTATTATTTAAAACAAAACTCACCCTAAATAGAGCATGGGATTATTTTATTTTGAAAACTAAAGCAATTTCGAGGGACGACAGTTTGTGGAAATAAATGCATGAGATTTTGAAGATAAAATCTATGCTACTCAAAGGTTCTCATTTATTTAGACCAGAGGAGCAATAAAATATTCAATTTAAGGAATATCTTCCATTTTCCCTAAGTCTTAGCCTCGCCCAGCCCTAGAGATCTTGGCGTCCACAGACCTTTCGCAATCTGTCAGCTCGTCGAAACAGATATTGCTGCACTTTCCGTTTGAGAAACTGCTCTGCAATTCAATAGACATTCCTCCCCCTATCTATATAAAATGAGTTTTGAAAATAGACAAGCTTTCGAATGATTATTAGAGCAGACATAGTTTTAGAATCGTTTAAAAATATTCGAAAAGAAATGCACTATTCAATAACAACCTGCTCTGATACCAATTGTTGGTCCCAAAATACAAGGTACCAGATCGTAAAAACGCTCTGATACAAGTTGTTGGGATCGATATTCAGGGGCTGTTCGTGTGCTCTGCCATAACTCAAGTTGGCTCTCACACAGCCGAAACACCAACCCCGTACGTTACGTGCATTTAAAAATTTTGAGAAAACCAGCACGCAACTTGTGGAACCAGATCGCCGTGAATCTAGACAAAAAGCTCTGCGAACTGGTCACCAGATTCTCTACAAGCTGGTTTAACACGAGCAGTCTGGTTTATTTAACTTGAGCTGCAATAGCTCGGTGTTCTTGAATGTTGATGGACCGAGATACAAGTTGAGTAATGAATTAAAATCATGCGAAAACAACTCAAACTGAACTTTTATATTCGAAAGCCTTTAACCAACTTTTAAGCGTATTAAACAATCATGCTATGCATATGAATGTAAGTGTGAAAAACATTAAAGAAAATACGCTGCAATTTGTTTATGGAAGTTCGGAGCTGAATCTCCCACGTCTCCCCTTCTTCCCAATCGGGAAGGATTCCACTAGAATGATTTGATTACAGCGACCCTTCACTGCAACCCACTCCTTGACCAGCAGCCGCAAGAACTCCTAGCCACACCACTGCACACCAGCCCGAAAGCTGTGTTTGTCTAACTCACTTCTTTTTTGCCTCTGTAAGAAAGGCTACACACACTTCTTTATTGGCTCAGTGCGAAAGACAACTAGACTTGTTTAACGTCTCTGTCCAAAGACTACAATGGAGAGTTTTATTTACATTCAATCTGATCTGTTTCGCTCACTCTCGAATGTGAGTGAATGTGTACGTGTGTGAGATTTTCAGTGCAAGCACTATCACTCAAATATGAAATCTCACACACTGGGAAGTGCTCAATACGAGCTGGTTATCTGTTATCTTCCCATGGTTGTGCTTTATTCTGTTTTTTTGTTTTGTATTTGCACAACACTCTCTCAGTTATTTTTGCGCATACTTCTTTTGTTTCATTGCTCCTGATATATAAAGTCTCATGTTTGGATTTATCCTTTGGACACAAAGTTAGCCGTTCTGAAAAGTCTTCTGACGTATTTGTACTTTGTGTCCTTTGGCTTTTAATGCGTTTCAGGCTTTATTTGACTTGAGCTCTTTTCATCGTTTCTTTTGCAGCCTTTGCTAACTTCGAGCTCTGTTTTCTTGTTCCTGATGTGGACAGGATGAAGCAAATCAGTTTGAATCAATTTATTTGATCATCATATGTTTGTATTCAAACTGATTTGTTCGTCCGAGCTGGTTTGTCCAGATCTGGTTCCTCAGCTGGTATCCTCTTCAAGATAGTTGCTCTTCATATCTAATCTGCACTTAATACTCTGAGCTGATCTTTGATTTGATCTGTTCAAAGATCTCTTCTTCTCCTGCTCTTGAAATGATCGGCTCTTCCCTTTTTTCAGTTCTTTCCTGCTTTTGTCTGCAGCTGAGATGGCTTGTTCATTACACGAAGCAGGTCGCCAGATCTTGAACACTTCTGGGCTCTGAGCTTTTTCCCCAGCTTTGCTCCATTCCCAGCTGGTATCTGTGAGATCAAACTTCTCACATATATCATACGGCCATCTAGTTTCTCTGCTTCGAGCAAGATGCTTCTGCGGACCTTCTAATTGCTCTTGTCTGCTGCTCTTCAGATGTCTTGAGCCAGCTTGTTCATCTTACTCAGCAGGTCATTTTTTTGAGCTGGTTTCTCATCTTTTTTCCTTCCCAGCTGGTTGCTTCTTCCTTTATAGCAGCCTTCTGCTTCCCCATCTAAGCATCTAGCTGCTGAGGTCCTTGATCAGGTTTTCTCTTCCCTGATTTGGTTTAACAGCTTGTCTCTATTCTTCTCGTCAAGAGCCATTGTGTGCTTGCTTGTTCTCTTGATCCATTCAGATACCTCACCCAAACCATCAGCAAGCACACAGTTAATTAGTTCTGATTCAGTCTACCCAATGACTGAGATCCCTATGATGAATTATAGCCATGCTCAGCGATCAGACGTGCACTTGATCACTGCTCTTGTATACGGCTCTGCACTTGAACACTTCTCTTGTACACTGCACTTTATCTGCGCTTGAGCCATTCTGTACTTCATCGCATCCCACTGCGCTTGAACTTTGCTCTTCTTTATTACTCTGATCTTGATCTTCGTGCTGCTGCTACTCCAGGCCGATGAACCAGCTTGGTGTTCCTTGCATTCTGGAAGTAAACTACTGAACCAGCTTTGGTGTCCCCTTACTTTTCCAGCTAGATATCATGGACCTATCTAGCTCAGGATTCCCCTCACTGTTTTAGTTTTTGGATATCTTCATGTCTACTCCAGTCTAAGAAAGGCTGCACATTTCACGTAGAGAGTTAGTACAATAATAGCAGATTTTGTGTGAATCAAAACTTAGTTCTGATCTGTATAAATAGATCGAACAGGTTCCATGTGAATGGCACTTGAACATGGGTTAGTCGATCCTAAGGGTCGGGGGAACCTTGACAGACAGCGTGTTAAGCGCGTGCTCCGAAAGGGAATCGGGTTAAATTCCTGAACCATGATGCGGTGACTGACGGCAACGTTAGGGAGTCTGGAGACGTCGGCGGGGGCCTTGGGAAGAGTTATCTTTTATGTTTAATAGCCTGCCCACCCTAGAAAAGGCTCAACCGGAGGTAGGGTCCAGCGGCTGGAAGAGCATCGCACGTCATGTGGTGTCCGAATGGCCCCCGGTGGCCCTTGAAAATCCGGAGGACCGAGTGCCATCCGTGCCTGATCGTACTCATAATCGCATCAGGTATATAAGGTGAACAGCCTGTGGTCGATGGAACAATGTAGGCAAGGGAAGTCGGTAAAATGGATCCGTAACCTCGGGAAAAGGATTGGATCTGAGGGCTGGGCACATGGGTCCCAGTCCCGAACCAGTCGACTGTTAGCGAATTGCTCGAGCGATGAGATCGGGTCACTGCGTGCCGATCGGGGGACGGGTTGGGAACGGCTCCCTCGTGGGCCTTCCTCGAGCATCGAACAGTCGACTCAAAACTTGTAAGGACAAGGGGAGTCCGACTGTTCAATTATAACAAAGCATTGCGATGGTCCCCATGGATGCTCATGCAATGTGATTTCTTCCCAGTGCTCTGAATGTCAAGTGAAGAAATGAAACCAGCATGGGTAATGTCAGGCCCTGTGCTAATTACTCAAGATAATAGCACAATTAAGCACATAATCACGAAAGCGTAAAAATAGGGCTTAAAAATTTTCGAAATAATTTAGGCCTGAACTTAAAATCATACATTCAAAATATTCATAATCAAAATACGAGTTGACTCAGACTCATAACAAACAGGTAACAACAATTATCAATTCAAATACAGATCCCCAAAAATACATAAGACACGGGGTATCCCCCGGGTTCGATACATAAATAAAATAACTGGGACTCATGGAAATGGGGATCGACCAGCTGAACCTCCACTCTGTCCAGCTTGGTTACCTGAAGATCCTACAAATGGGTAACACAGACCCAAACAACACAAAAGCAGGAAACAAATACGAGGTCAACCTCAGTACGAAGAGCTATCTAAACAGCTAAACATACAACATGCTATAAATCAATGCTATGAATGCATGAGGGCTATCAAAGATCGGATATCTAGGCCAGCAAGTCAACTGGCAATCATATCAATCGAGCCTCTATACCACGCACAGCAAGTCAGTCGGTGGAAATCATCGATCCGTGATCTTCAGGGCCCATCAGCCCATCACAGCTCGGTGGTCTTCAGACACGACAAGTCAGTCGGTCAACACTCCGATGATAGCGTTGAACTTTTCAGGCACAACAAGTCAGTCGGCCAGTCACAACGTGGCTCTCAATCAGGTCATCAATCAATCTGTCAGGCTCAATATGTATGCATGAATGCCAATTCAATAATCAATGCACAATGCATACAATTCATTACGTGAAACAACATATATAATTCAAACAATTCAACAGACTGCCACGTAAATTCACAAAATCAAATCAGCAAGTTCATAACATCGATCTCAGCCATGTCCACGCTCAAAGCTGTTAAATCTGCTCAATTCGTACCTTCAATCTTCAAAATTCTACCTCACAGATTTCTCAAATGCACGACAGGACTTCCTGGAAGCTGGGATCTGTTTCAAAGCCTCAAAAATCAGCTTAACTCAAGTATAAATCAGAATCTGAACACTCTAATACCTACGGCCAGAACTATACTCAAGTTCTAAACAATTCTACGCAGGTATTAGCTACTAAACAAAGATCAATTCAACGAGAAATGCTCACCCCGAAGCTTAAACCAGCAGGAGAATACACGAAACAGACTTCTCCAAAAATCTTCGAACACCAGTAGCTACACGTTTCCACTCCAACGCTAATTCAGGGTTCCAACTAGGTAGAAATGTTAGAGTAGATGACCAACTAGCCAACTTGTGGCGTGTGGGTTTATAGACTCTTGTATATGACAATCTTTATATATGATATTTGCATTTATTAATATGGCATTCTTTACTTTCATTGTGTTGTATGATGATTAACAATTGCGTTGAGTAAAGACCTAGAGTACACTAAAGTGTATGTTAGATGTGATAGTGGGTATGACGGCTATCATGAAACACATATAATAGTCATTGTGTATTCTGAACATGTTCCTAGTCGATTGGGCCGTCAAAATGAGGATAAGGCCGCCCGAGCTAGAGACTAGTATCTGCGATGCGAAGTACCACGTTTCATTGGTAGGGAACATTTTGATGTTCTGAGCATGCAGATAGATAGTGACCTGGTGATCTATCGAACTACCCTCGTTCGGACTTTCCAAGTGGTTACCATTTGTCGAGTGGATAAGTCCGAGGTCTTGGTTGTACTGATTAGTCCTCACAACTAGAAACGTCATTGTGACTCTACATGATAGGCGTCTCACTTTGACTCGTTTTCCGACTCACTTGGGGTCATCAGGAGGCGCGATTGGGTGATACCCCGATGCATGTAGGAGTCGATGCATCGTTGTCGAGGATTCACCGCTCGCAGACATGCGTGGATATCCTATGCTATCTGAGGGGATAATAGTGTATAAATCTCTGGCCAGAGTACTAGAAGTGTTTTAGGTAAATGTGTTTACCTAGTTACACTCGCGATGTCACTATTCTCCAAGATGTATGCATAGCTATCGGATCTATAGCGACTCTCGATTTACCAATGGTCGTTGATCTGATCGGGATATATGGATTGAAAGGACCGTACCGTACGCTAACCACGACCAACTGGTTCTTGCAGGCACTATCAGTGATACCTAGGGGATCATGGGGCGATGTTGCTAGGCGCTCTTACCATGATCCGTTGGGTGTACGTCGATGCTGTGGGTGTACGTCGATGCTACCCGTATACATGGCCCGGCTCATATTATTGAGGAGGTCATGTATGCCGGAAAGCTGTCCACGCCATTGACAATTGTTGTGAGTCGGTTGGAACTCCCTTTAACGTTGGCTCATATTATTTGGGACGTTAAGGGGACCGTCCTTCACGACTTGACATTGATGGGTCATCTTGACACGTGATAGTAATCGGCGTCATATTATTGGGCCCTTACTGGACGTGAGGTAAATACATGGAGGTTGCACCGGTTGCAATCGGAAACTACCTTTTGGGGGTCATGGATGGCTGATATTATTCGGGTCCATGATCGCCTGATTGGGCTCCGTGTACCCACTAAAGAAACCTATTTTCTCGATTTCATTAGAGGGTGGTGAAATCGTTTAAATTGTGGGAGGGTAATTCATAAAACTTAACGACCATGTTTTATGTCTTAGCGATTATTATTATATAGTTAGTAACG
>KQ995750.1:5321-18442 GCA_001598015.1 Dorcoceras hygrometricum | reverse complement strand
CAACTGAGTTCATCCGCCCAGGCTGATACTGAATCTCACAGTTAAAGTCCTTGAGAAATTCCATCCATCGTCGCTGCCTCATATTCAGATCAGACTGCGTGAAGATATACTTTCAGACTCTTGTGGTCGGTGTACACCATAAATTCTTCACCATACAGATAATGTCGCCAAATCTTCAAGGAAAACACTATCGCAGCCAACTCCAAATCATGAACAGGGTACCTCGTCTCGTGAGGCTTCAACTGTCGAGACGCATAGGCAATCACGTACCCGTTCTGCATCAACACACATCCTAAACCATTGAGAGAAGCATCGGAACACACCACAAATCCTCCGGATCCAGACGGTAGAGCCAAAACAGGAGTAGTAGTCAACTTCTCCTTCAACGTCTGAAAACTGTACTCGCACTCATCAGTCCACACAAATCTCTTATCCTTCTGAGTCAACTGAGTCAATGGCCTGTCTATAGAAGTGAACTTCTCGATAAAACACCTGTAATAGCCAGCCAATCCCAAGAAACTGTAGATCTCGGAAACGTTCCTAGGTCTCTCCTAGTTAAGAACTGCTTCGACCTTACTCGGATCCACCGAAATCCCTTGAGCCGAAATCACGTGACCCAAAAAGATAATCCGATCTAGCCAAAATTCACACTTGCTGAACTTTGCGTACAATTGCGAGTCTCTCAATCGCTGCAACACCAATATCAGATGCTCCTTATGCTCTATCAAGCTCCTCGAATACACTAGGATGTCATCTATGAAGACGATCACGAACCGATCGATGTACTCGCTAAAGACGCGATTCATCAAGTCCATGAACACAGCTGGGGCATTAGTCAACCCAAACGGCATGACAAGAAACTCATAATGCCCATAACGAGTCCGAAAAGCTGTCTTCGCCACATCAGCATCCCTAATTCACAACCGGTGATAACCAGAGCGCAAATCAATCTTCGAGTAAACGACCGATCCCTGCAGCTGATCGAACAAGTCATCAATCCTCGGCAACGGATACTTGTTCTTCACCATCGCCTTATTCAACTGTCGGAAGTCCACGCACATCCTCATAGATCCATCCTTATTCTTCACAAAAAGAATCGGAGCTCCTCAAGGCGACATACTCGGTCTGATGAATCCTTTCTCCAAGAGATATCTCAACTTGTCCTTCAACTCTTTCAACTCTGCTGGCGCCAACGGGTAAGGAGCTCTAGAAATCGGGGCAGTACCGGGCACCAACTCAATGCTGAAATCGATCTCACGTCTTGGAGGGAATCCAGGAATCTCATCTGGAAACACGTCGGGAAACTCTCGGACGATCGGGATATCGCTCAACTTCAATCGCTGCTCTTGGGAAATGTCCAGCGCGTAATTAATAAATCCCGTGTTATCCAGCGATGGCAGGCTAAACATATCCATGGCAGACACGAGTGGAATATTCGAGCGCGAATCAGCATCGTAGAACTCTCACTTCTCACCCGAGTCAGGGCGAAATCTCACCACACCATGAAAACAATCGACCGTAGCCTTATAGCTAGACAACACGTCCATCCCCAAGATGCAATCAAAATCTCTCATTCCCAAAACAATCAAATTGGAAACCAAGACGTGCTCATCAAATCGAAGCACACAATCCAACACCACTTCACGGGACCACAGACTCACACAAGCAGGGGTAGACACGGAAACAACATCACACAATGGGGAAGAACTCAACCCATGTTCACACACAAACATCTCCGAAATAAATGAGTGTGATGCACCAGTGTCAAATAAAACTTTTGCAGGAAAATCGAAAATAAAGCATGTACCTCCAATCACAATGCCAGGCGTCTCCTCAGCCTGCTCTCTAGTCAAAGCGTTCGCCTGAGCCTGCTGGGGAATCTAGAGCTGAGGTCTCTGAGGTGCTCCAAACCTAGACGGTCCACTAAGCTGAAATCCAGATCGCTGAGTAGGGGCAGGAAACTGCGGTCTCTGAGATGAACCACCAGCTGATCCCTGCTGCGAAGGAATCGAAGACTGACCCCTCAACAGAGGACACACTCTAAGAAAGTGTCCTGGCTGTCCACAGTTACGGCAGGACCCCTGAACTACACGACACTGCAAAGTCGGATGCCTTCCTCCGCACTGTCCACAAGACATGCCACTAGAACCACTGCCAGAACCACTGCAAGAACCAAAACTCACAGAACCAGAGGAACTCGAATCCGCCTTCTTCTTGAACTGTTTCCCTCGAGGTCGAAATCTCTGGCTGTTCGACTGCTGCTGCTGCTGCTGCTGCTGCTGCGACCCTTGAGGAGAATAGAAAGATTGCGATGCATCCTGAACAGGCTGATAGGTGCGTCCAGTAGTCGGCTGAATCGGAGCCTCAAACTCCATCAAACTCTCCTCAATATCCACTGCTCGGTTCACTGCATCAATATAGGTCGCAGGAGAACCAGACAAAACCATCCGATACAAATCAGGCCTCAAGACTTTCAAAAACTTGTTCCTCTTTGTCCTCTCTTAGTTGGAAACGTGTGGTACATAGACCAAAAGCGCAGAAAACTGTCGGGCATACTCAGCCACTCGCATGCTGCCCTGCCTCAGATTATCGAACTCCTGCTCCCGGCTGTTATAGAAGGACTCCGGGGTATATTCCTATCGAAACGCCTCACAGAAGCTCTCCCAAGTGATCACAGCCCCACTATCACGAAGGATACGGGAAGTACCCCTCCACCAGCGCTGTGCATTGTCTCTCAGCTTCAACACCGCCAGCTTCAGTCTTTTCTCGGGAGCGTACTCCAGAGTGTCGAACAACTCCTCCATCTGAGCTAACCAAGCCTCAGCCATCGCACCACCCTATGCTGCAGAAAACATCGGAGGGTTCGTCCGCTGAAACCTAGCTAAGACAAACTCCATCCCGCCTATCTGTCTAGTAACATCCTCGACCTGATGAACATCATCATCACTACCAGCCCTAGACTCCTCCTCAGTACGTCTAGTCGCCCTACCTCTTCCTCTTCTCGGCGGCATCTAAACATGTCTAGAGGTAAGATCTCACAGCAGAAAGATATATCACATAGACAGATAAAAGATCACATAAGTCACAGAGTCAATCAAAATCAAATCAAAAATCTGTGCCTAGACTCGAGTGTGATCCAAGGAAATCGAGCTTATCCCAGTTTAAGCTCTGATACAAAAAATGTCAGGCCCCGTGCTAATTACTCAAGATAATAGCACAATTAAGCACATAATCACGGAAGCGTAAAAATCGGGCTTAAAAATTTTCGAAATAATTTAGGCCTGAACTTAAAATCATACATTCAAAATATTCATAATCAAAATACGAGTTGACTCAGACTCATAACAAACAGGTAACAACAATTATCAATTCAAATACAGATCCCCAAAAATACATAAGACACGGGGTATCCCCCGGGTTCGATACATAAATAAAATAACTGGGACTCATGGAAATGGGGATCGACCAGCTGAACCTCCACTCTGTCCAGCTTGGTTACCTGAAGATCCTACAAATGGGTAACACAGACCCAAACAACACAAAAGCAGGAAACAAATACGAGGTCAACCTCAGTACGAAGAGCTATCTAAACAGCTAAACATACAACATGCTATAAATCAATGCTATGAATGCATGAGGGCTATCAAAGATCGGATAGCTAGGCCAGCAAGTCAACTGGCAATCATATCAATCGAGCCTCTATACCACGCACAGCAAGTCAGTCGGTGGAAATCATCGATCCGTGATCTTCAGGGCCCATCAGCCCATCACAGCTCGGTGGTCTTCAGACACGACAAGTCAGTCGGTCACCACTCCGATGATAGCGTTGGACTTTTCAGGCACAACAAGTCAGTCGTCCAGTCACAACGTGGATCTCAATCAGGTCATCAATCAATCTGTCAGGCTCAATATGTATGCATGAATGCCAATTCAATAATCAATGCACAATGCATACAATTCATTACGTGAAACAGCATATATAATTCAAACAATTCAACAGACTGCCACGTAAATTCACTAAATCAAATCAGCAAGTTCATAACATCGATCTCAGCCATGTCCACGCTCAAAGCTGTTAAATCTTCTCAATTCGTACCTTCAATCTTCAAAATTCTACCTCACAGATTTCTCAAATGCACGACAGGACTTCCTGGAAGCTGGAATCTGTTTCAAAGCCTCAAAAATCAGCTTAACTCAAGTATAAATCAGAACCTGAACACTCTTATACCTACGGCCAGAACTATACTCAAGTTCTAAACAATTCTACGCAGGTATTAGCTACTATAAAAAGCTCAATTCAACGAGAAATGCTCACCCCGAAGCTTAAACCAGCAGGAGAACACACGAAACAGACTTCTCCAAAAAGCTTCGAACACCAGTAGCTACACGCTTCCACTCCAACGCTAATTCAGGGTTCCAACTAGGTAGCAATTTAGAGAGCAACTCACAAGGAATCCAGTGCCACCAAAATCACTCAAATCATCGGCGGAGAACGGCGGCAATCGACGGAAATAGGTCATGGTGAAAAGTAGCTAATCGAGGGTTTGGGAAAGGAGATAAGAAATATCAGGTTCGAAATAATTCTAAGTGTCGATCAACACTTATTTATATATCTCTCAATCCACCAGCTACTGTTCCTCTAATTCAGTCGTTGAGAAATGCTACAGTAGAAATCTTATAATAATAACCAGCTTTTGTTCTCAACAAAATCAGTCGCAACAACCAGTCGTTGCATTTCTCTTCGCACACCCCAAAACGACATCGCACCAACTAATCGAAACGTTGTCGTAGCTCTCCACCAGCTGGTACTAAATTCCCTACGAAAAACCCAGCAGCTGGTTACGCTAAACAATCCAGATGCAAGCGTAACTAAACGAAACGACGACGTAGAGACCATCGCTGCTAATAGCTGATCCAACCAACGCCTGATACAAACATTACAACAACTCCTCACAGCTGATACCAGACGCATCCTAAAATGCAGCGTTTCAACTTATCAAAACGACGTCGCGTTGCTCCCACGACTGGTTTCTCAAACCAACAGCTGGTCACCCAGTCGCAACACATTCTCCCAATGCAACTACTGATTAATTCCACCAGCTGCAAGCTACAGTACCGTTGACTCGCGTTGACATCTGGAATGCGTTACATTTGATTCCTTGCATTAGCGCTACGGCTGGTTTCCACGAAACGACGGCATTTTACTCTCGTTCCGTTAACTGCTGATCAGCTTTCACCAACAGGCGCTACTGCTGAATTCTAACATCTGCATCTACTGGAATCAGATTTCTCTCGAAAAACCATGCGACTAATCCCAAATCAATTCGATTAATCACTAATCTAAAATCTGATTCCTCATAGGTAAACAGCGGTTGTAACTATGACTCTCTTAAGGTAGCCAAATGCCTCATCATCTAATTAGTGACGCACATTAATGGATTAACGAGATTCCCTCTGTCCCTGTATACTATCCAACGAAACCATAGCCAAGGGAACGGGCTTGGCCGAATCAGCAGGGAAAGAAGATCCTGTTGATCTTGACTCTAGTCTTACTTGAGAGGTGTAGGATAAGTTGGATCCGAGAGGCGAAAGTGAAATACCACTACTTTTACCGTTATTTTACTTATTCTGTGAATCGGAGGTGGGGCAATGCCCCACTTTTGAACCCAAGGCTTGCCTCGGTGGGCCGATCCGGGTGGAAGACATTGTCAGGTGGGGAGTTTGGATGGGGTGGCACATATGTAACAAGATATCGCAGGTGTCCTAAGCTGAGCTCAACGAGAATAGAAATCTCCTGTGGAACAGAAGGTTAAAAGCTCTTTTGATTCTAATTTCCACTACAAATACAAATCGTGAAAGCGTTGCCTAACAATCCTTTATCCATTCGGAATTTGAAGCTAGAGGTGTCAGAAAAGTTGACATAGGGATAAGTGGATTGTGGCAGCCAAGCGTTCATAGCGAAGTTGCTTTTTCATCCTTTGATGGGCACGTCCTATATTGTGAAGTAGAATTCACCAAGTGTTGGATTGTTCACCCACAATTAGGAACATGAGCTGGGTTTATATCGTCGTGAGACAGATTACTTTTACCCTACTGATGACAGCGTCGCAATAGTACTTCAACCTAGTACGATAGGAACCACTGATTCGCACAATTGGTCATCGCGCTTGGTTGAAAAGCCAGCGGCACGAAGCTACCGTGCGCTGGATTATGACTGAACGCCTCTAAGTCAGAATCCGGGCTAGAAGCAACGCATGCGCCTGCCGTCCGCATGCCGACCCCCAGTAGGGGCCCTCCTCCCCAAGGGCATGTGCCGTTGTCCAAGTCATCGCGGTGGATGATCCATACCAACCGCCTTGAAGTACAATCCCATCGAGTGACGGGTAGAATCCTTTGTAAACGACTTAAAATCGAGATGTTTAGCAGTCCATTCACCCTCCAAGAACTATGCCTGTGCATCCAAGTACCGGCCGCACCATGGTAAAGGCCATGGCGTCGAAGATCGAAGTATGGCTACGGATTTTAATTTGGAAAAATGACTTGCTAATGGCGTCGGATTTTAATTTGGAGGTGAACTGCATGGGTAGCCATGGCACCTGAGTGTCCCAACATGTGCTAGGGCATGCTGGAAGTTGTGCACATGTTGGCCAATACCGATTAATCACTCGAAACAAGTTGATTTTACTCCGAATTATCATGCACGAATGACGTGTTTATGGTCATTGGATTTGAATTTGGAGGTGAACTCCACGGGCAGGCCATTGGCATCGGAGTGGCCCAACATGTGCTAGCGTATGCGGGAAGTTGTTCATGTTGGCCAATAACGATAACTCACTCGAAACAGTTAGGTTTTCCTCTGAATTATCTTGCACAAATGACGTGTTTATGGCATCGGATTTGAATTTGGAGGTGAACTCCATGGGTAGGCCATGGCAGCGGAGGTGGCCCAAATGTGCTAGCACATGCGGGAAGTTGTGCACATGTTGGCCAAGACCGATGAATCACTCGAAACAAGTTCGTTTTCCTCCGAATTATAATTGCACAAATGACGTTTTATGGTGTCGTATTTGAATTTGGAGGTGAACTCCAGGGGTAGTCCATTGCACCGTAGGTGTACCACATGTGCTAGCGCATGCGGGAAGTTGTGCACATGTTGGCCAAGATCGATGAATCGCTTGAAACAAGTTGGTTTTTGTCCGAGTTATCATGCATGAATCACGTGTTTATGGCATCAGATTCGAACTCGAGGAAAAAAAAATTAGAAAATAGAAAATTTTTATTATGATTCCTCAGCCTTTTCACTGTCTACTGCTGGCACTTGGGAAATCTTTTCTATGTATCCTGGCCCTTAGATGCAGGACGTAACAGTCCTTGAAGCGATCTTATTGGCATTTATATTGGGGATTTGCAATAAAGGGATAAATGGATCGTCGTTGGAACTTCTGTACCATGAAATGGTCAGAGTATCATCACACACGTGTTTGTGACCACGTGCATGTGCATGTATGAGATTCATGAGTGCGCTTGGGACACTAACAAGGTCTACTTCTTCCCATGATGAGCAAGCAAGGGATAAGATTGATCGCCTTTGGAACTTTTGTCCCGTGAAATGGGCGGGGTATCATCACACACGTGTTTGTGACCACATCCATGTGCATGTACGAGATTCATGAGTGCTCTTGGGGACCTAGGAAGGTCTGCTTCTTCCCATAGAAGTTCCAATAAATAAATGGGATTGCGGCCTTGTGCAAGAGTCCTCAGCACACTCGAGATCTCTAGTGTTTACCTATGTGACGTCCCAATACTCATGGGGTCACGAAAGAATAATAAAAAGAAAATAAGGGCTGAATGGGAATTGTTATAAGCTGTATTTCTTATAACTAAATCAAAATTCAAACAGAAACATAATATGGCGCCAAGTACTGGAACATCTGAAGAAATTTCTTTAATAACAGATGTTGCAAAAGTGCAAAATGCGATATTACAACTTTGCAATTCTATATGAATTCACTATTGTTGTAATAGATCTAATACAGACTTAACAAAAGATCAAAAACAACAACAGCTGCTGTGGAAGACATCGGCCGTAGATAAACACAATCACCACAGCTGGTTCAGTCGTTGCCTCCCGCCTGCCCCAGCTCTGTCCCACCTGCACCATTTTAAAACTAATGAGCCTAGGGGCTCAGCAAGTAAAATCTGAAGATAACAATTTCGCATAATTCAGGCAGACATATAAACATATCGTAACTTAACAAAACAGTTTAAAGGAAGTCATTCATCAGCTTTCATAAACTTTCTTTCGTTAAACTTGGAAATTGGGAAGATGACCCTGATCGAAGTCATTCATCAGCTTTCATAAACTTTCTTTCGTTAAACTTGGAAATTGGGAAGATGACCCTGATCCCATTCTTATTTTCTTGTAATTTATGGCTTAGAAGCTCTCCTTAGGTCCGTGGTGCACCTGACAAATGACTACTGATATCAGCCTTAGCATTTAGCTCGTGGTGAAGGGGCAACTGACATCTGGACAGCTGCTCACCCTTCCATGGTGACCCTCTGTTATCTATGCTATAAATTCTTAAATTGAAACGTTCTTCCTTTAAACTCATAGCTGGTTGAAATTTGATTTTTTGAAATCATCGTTCGGGTTCACAGTGCTTCGAAATTCTCTCTTTAAAACTTTGTTGAGTATCGGGTTCTACTGCTGAGACTTATCGCTAAAAGGAATCAGCTGCTTCTAAGGGAAACAATATGATTATAGTAAAACAGACGCAAGGATATTCGATAACATTGAAACAGATGTATTAAATGAAACGACGTCGTTTGTGTAAGAAAATCAGATGTTGGGTAAACAATCAGCTGTTGGTTCTAAGAAAATCAGCTGCTGGATAAAATCAGCTGTTGGTTCTAAGGAAATCAGCTGTTGGTTCTAAGGAAATCAGCTGCTGGATAAAATCAACTGTTGGTTGTTGACCGTAGTCAACTCAGCTGTAAGATAAACAATAATGAAGAACTAATCCAACCCAAACGCAAAACAAATCACGGCTGAACGTAACACTTAGAATTTTCTTAACACAAAGATAACTGCTGAAAAGGGGAACTACTGAGTATAACTTGGTGTCGCAACATCAAAACGACGGCTGCGCTATCAGCCGTTGCCTATCAAACCAGACTTAACTTCTGATTCGACTAGCAACTTCGATTACATAGCGTCAAGTTCCGATGTCACCATCCACCAGAAGGAAGATCATTCACGAATAGGGATGGCAACGGGGCGGAGGTGGGGCCGGTTTTGCCAATACCATCCCCGCCCCCGAATGATTCGAGGATCCCCATCCCCATCCCCGTGGGGATCGGTTCGGGGACGGGGATCCCCATCCCCGCCTATATATATTATTTATTATTCTATATTATTATTAATATATATTTAACATTACATATTATTGTTGCTCAATAGTATCTTATTAAAGAACAATATATATATATATGCATATAAATGTTATTAATAGATTATTATTTAGGTTTGAATATTTTTAGTCATCTAAATATGTAAAAAAATAAATAGTAATATGATTTTCATTGAACAATAATAGTAATATTAAATAATAATAGTAATATTATTTTTATTATATATATATATACACACTATCGGGGCGGGTTCGGGGGGTTCGGGGAGTGGGGGTGCTATTATCATCCCCACTCCCCATTTGAGAAAAATTGACATCCCTATTCACGAACATACTACTTAAGCCCGATTGCTCAACATTTTAAAACAACATTTTCATCTTCTTCATGAATCAATCTTTAAAACTTTGTAACAGAAACAAAACTGGAACCCGATCATCAAAGCATTTCCTAAAACATGCTTAAACATGAACATAACTTATCTTAACATAAACAGGCAACAATCATGCACTGAAGAACAATATATGCTTTAAAATGGCGTAGAAAGAATCAGCCTTTACTTGCCTTAAACCTGCGAAACACAGAAGCAGCGGGTCTCAACAGGAGTTCTCCACAAGCACCACTACGAGAACTTTGAAGTTTTTAGAGAGAAAGAGAGAAATTTATGGACAACGATGAAATTCTCTTGTTATGAAAACAATCATATACGGGATATGACTTGTAGTAGGTATTAACACTCGAGTATGCATGGGATCCTACCAACCCGTGTCCTTTTCGAAAGAATTTGTCAAATATTCCCTACTACTATTTTGAATTCGAAAACTTCACCAAAACATTCTTAAAAAAAACTATTTTTGTCCAGCTGAGGGCATTTTAAACTAAAATCTGAATCTGTTCGTGTTTATGCTCGGGCGACAGCTGCCTGGAAACCTTCCGCGTCATGTCTCAAAGCAACAACTGAAAATCAGCTGTTAAAACAAACGAAATAAACTTAAGGCTTAAATACGCAATATCAAATAAGCCCTTGAAATAGAAAAGGGTTAAATATATGGTCATATGGATTTTGGGGCGTTACAACTCTACCCTCCTTAAAGAAATTTCGTCCTCGAAATTCACTTACCAAATAATTCTGGGTAACGACTAAGCATATCAGCTTCTGTTTCCCACGTAGCTTCTCGTTCAGATTGATTGAACCATTGCACCTTAACCATAGGAATACTACGGTTTCTCAGCTTTATAATATCTCGAAGAAGAATCCTCTCGATTCTCTCTTTGTAACTTAAATCTGATGCTAGCTGAATAGGTTCATGACTTAATATGTGAGATGGGTAAGGAATATACTTCCTCAAAGCTGATACATGGAATACGCTGTGCACTGCTGACAGCTGCGGGGGCAACGCTAATCGATAGGCTAACGTCCCTACTCTTTCTAAAATATCATATGATCGAATATATCTGGGACTCAGCTTCCCTTTCTTTCCAAAACGCATAATTCCCTTCATTGGAGCAACTCTCAAAAATACATGATCGCCAACTAAAAAATTCAGCTCCCTTCTCCGGTTGTCTGCGTAACTCTTTTGCCTGCTTTGAGCAGCTTCCATCCGCTCCTTTATCTTCTTAACAGCTGATGTTGTTTGCTCCACTACATCTGGTCCTAAACCAGCTCTTTCACCAACTTCATCCCAGTGAAGAGGTGTTCTACATTTATGACCGTAGAGCACTTCATATGGAGCCATCTGTTAGAGTAGATGCCCAACTAGCCAACTTGTGGCGTGTGGGTTTTATAGACTCTTGTATATGACAATCTTTATTTATGAAATACGCATTTATTTATGGCATTCTTTATTTTCGTTATGCTATATAATGTTAACAATTGTATTGGATAAAGACCTAGAATGCACCATAGTGTATGTTAGATGTGATAGTGGATATGATGGCTATCATGAAACACATCTAATAGTCATTGTGTATTCTGAATTCGTTCCTAGTTGATTGGGCCGTCAAAATGAGGATAAGGCCGCCCGAGCTTGAGACTAGCATCTGCGATGTGAAGTACCATGTTTCATTGGTAGGGAACATTGTGATGTTCTGAGCATGCAGATGGATAGTGACCTGGTGATCTATCGAACTACCCTCGTTCGGACTTTCCAAGTGGTTACCATTTGTCGAGTGGATAAGTCCGAGGTCTTGGTTGTACTGATTAGTCCTCACTACTCGAAACGTCATTCAGACTCTACATGATAGGCGCCTCACTTTGACCCGTTTACCGACTCCCTTGGGGTCATTAGGTGGCGGGATTGGGTGATGTCCCGATGCATGTAGGAGTCGATGCTTCGTTGTCGAGGATTCACCGCTCGCTTTCATGCGTGGATATCCTATGTTATCTGAGGAGACAATAGTGTGATAAATCTATGGCCAGAGTACTGGATGTGTTTTAGGTAAATGAGTTTGCCTAGTAACACTCGTGTGTCACTATTCGATCTCCAAGATGTATGCATAGCTATCGGATCTCTAGCGACTCTCGATTTATCAATGGTCGTTGATCTGATCGAGATATATGTGTTGAAAGGACCGTACTGTACGCTAACCACGACCAACTGGTTCTTGCAGGCACTATCAGTGTTACCTAGGGGATCATGGGGCGATGTTGCTAGGCGCTTTACCATGATCCGATGGACAAGTCCGGAATTGTGATTTCGGAGTCACAATGGTTGTGGGCCCACGGCTAGCTGTATCCCTGAACCATTGAGGGTCACACAAGTACTGGATTCATGATTCCCGTATGGAAACTGAGCTCAATGTGTTGAGCGTAGGAGGAGGACTTTAGGGAGTGCGACTTCCTAAAAGTCAACAGGGGTCAAATTGCGATTTCCCAAAGTTGAGGGGCTAAACTGTAATTTTGGACTAGGTGGTCTGAAAAATTGTTTTCGCATCATAATGTTCAATTTTGGAAACTGAGTCGATCGGTCCGATCTGATCATCGATTGGAATTGTGATGAAGCCACGGTGGTACGGTTGGAACGAATGTTCACATGGACCTGGGCCCGCCCCAGGCCCATTGGACTAGTTGAAGCCCATCATTGGTCTACTTATGCTAGACCTAGGGCTACACATCAAAGACTTGAACCCTAGCCTCCACCACATATAGGCGCCGCCCCCTCCTCCCTCTCTCGGCCTACCACCGTGCGCCGCCCACGCGCCGCCGCGCTCCGCCGTCCGCCGCCTCTTGCCGTGATCGGACTTGTTCCGATCAGCTTTTCGAGGAGTTTCCGTCCATGCCAAATTCGTCAGGCCTTCTAGTGCAGGGTGATGAAGGAATCGTATTTCCGATCGTGGACCTGATTAGACGATCTACCGCCGCCTACCTTTTGAAGTGCCGGTCTCCCTGTGAAACAGTTCGGAGCCAGGCGCCTAGACGCCAGCAAGGTAACAATCGATAAACGCCCTATGAATGGTTTATTGATTATTTTTAATGTATTGAACATATCTCGGGGCAAAATTTTAACTTTCGCTTGCGCCCCCGGGAAACCGGGATCCGGATCTGCCATTGTCGCCAACAGTGGTATCAGAGCACAGGCTCGGATCCTTTAATACATATTACTGCCTGAATTGCATAGATCTTAGAATTGCATGATCAAAACAAAAAAAAAAGTTTTTGGAAATGGCCGCGGCGCCGCCGCGCATGGCGGCGCCCCACCGCGCGCATGTGCGCG
>KQ995749.1:159141-170271 GCA_001598015.1 Dorcoceras hygrometricum | reverse complement strand
TTTATGGTCCTATGGATTTTGGGGCGCTACATGCAATCTAGAATCCCACGTACCCTGAAAATCTATCACACATGCTCTCAGCAAATCCTCTAGAATCTAGATGAGTCTCTCAGACTGGCCATCTGTCTATGGGTGAAAAGCTGTACTGAAAGGTAGCTTAGTCCCCAATGCGTCGTGCAAGCTCCTCCAAAATGCAGATGTAAACCTGGTGTCCCGATCTGATACAATAGAGACTGGTATGCCATGCAGTCTAACAATCTCACTAATGTATAGAACTGCTGTAACGCCCAGAAATCCTGATTATGTGGACATGAATGCATGACTATGGGGGAAATTTTATTTAGAAAAATATGTCATTTTATGTGATTAAATGTTATTTTATGTTTTATGATGTGCATGACATGTTTTCAGCCTATTTGAGTTCCGGACGCGTGGACGAGACTAGGGACGACCGAGGTGAAAATTATTTGAAGTTTTTAAACCTTCTTACTTTTAAGATAAAATTTATATATTTAAGCAGCAATTTCCGAAAAATATGGATTTTATGTATAATTGTCGAGTGGAATCCATTTTTCACCTATACGGGCTATTTTAATGAGCTTTTCTATATTATAAAATTGGGAGATTTATTATTACAAAAATTAGGAGATAAAGGTTTGAATTGTGAGTTTTAATCAATATTTGAATTAGTGGTGGTTAATAAAAAAAAGTTCTTTTATTTCCTAATTAATACCTTGGAGGTGTCTTTTGTAACACTAATCATTTTCTTTCAACCCTAAAACTTCACCCTCCTCCCTCCCTCACTCTAGCCGTCCATCTTCACTTGGAAAGACTCCATCAATTTCTTTCTCAAAGTTTCTTGGAGATTTCAAAGGTTGATCGTCCCCTTGGAGGTGTCTTTTGTAACACTAATCATTTTCTTTCAACCCTAAAACTTCACCCTCCTCCCTCCCTCACTCTAGCCGTCCATCTTCACTTGGAAAGACTCCATCAATTTCTTTCTCAAAATTTCTTTGGAGATTTCAAAGGTTGATCGTCCCATCTCTTGTCCTCCGCTCCAGTAACGTTTAGACTGCATAGTTATTCAAAAAGGCATGTTCTATTCTCCATTTTTCTCACCATTTAAATCATATTACAATGTTTTTAAATAATTATTGCATGATTTGTATGTGAACTTATTATATCTAAGTTTATTGTTTACGATTCATGCATGCATCACGATTTTTAACCCATATTTGAATTGTTTCTTGTGAAGCTTCAGTCATGGGATATTCATAGGGCTGGGTTTGGTCCAAGAGTGGTACCAGAAGTTATTCCATCACTTTAGGGTCATGTGGATCCAAACGGGGAGTGATTTGGTCAAGTAATGAATTAGTTATGAATTTTATGATCAGCACGTGTCCTGACTTGTCGTCTGTGCGCGACAGTAGAATTGTTGGGGTCAGGTAAGCCACTCTATGTAGTCTGTGTGGTCAAGGTTGATTTCAAAAGATAACTCATTGAGTTTGGGTCACGTAGGTCCAAACAAGGAGCGATTTGGTCTAGGAACAAATCAGTTATGAGTTTAATGCTAGCACGTGTCCTGGTTGCAGTCTGCGCACGAGCAGTGTCATTACAAGCATCGGATTGGTCACGTCTTGAATAATTTTTGAGTATCGTTTTTTCCATTGACTATTCTATTGAGTTAGGGTGACGTGGGTCGAAATAGGGAGGGATTCGATTAATAATTGGATTTTTAATGATTATTCGTTTTGTCGCTCGAAGAGCCTCTTCGGGTCATTTTTGGGAAAATTGAGACTTCGAGTCTTAGGGGCTGCCAAAGTTCGTGGATGACTTTATTTGATGTTTCAAGCATATTTTAAGATGTTTTCAGAATTTTTATAATTTATTTGATTTTTGGGATTTTTTGTTAATGAGACTTTTATTTAGTCAAATTTTAATGTTTGATTTTAAAGGGAAGGATGGAGTATTTTTATAAAATTTAAAGCTTAATTTTTAAAATTACTGGGTCAAGTCATGCTTACGGTTAAGTTTCATTTTAAGGTTAAGTCTAGGCTTTTGGACTTAGAGTTAGTGGGGCAGGCACCTGAACCAGTCTTTGACCGGAGTAGAAAATGTAGAAGCCTGTGAATATATATTTAATCATATATGTAGTATTTATGTATACGAATATGATAATATTTTTAATGAAAGAATTATATATTTATATTGACGGACTAAGCCTTTTAAATTGCATGTTTTTACGAAATGTACGCATCATGAAAGTTTTATTAAATGTTAAGGCATGAAAGAAAAGCAAAATATTTTTGAGGGATTGAAGTGATTTTTGGAAAGTTTATGATTAGCAGAATTGGGATACCGGGCCCGATGAACATCTGTTCATGTTATTACGAGCTTATGGATCCATGTGTTCACGACATGGTGAAGTGGCAGCATAGAGGTGTGAGGGATCCCGATGTAAGGTCGGGTGAATCGCATAATCACGTACGTTTGTTTCTTATGATTGATCAATCGTTTATGTTATGGCTCACACTTCATGGATACGACTCACACGTTTTTATGTACGCTATATAATGCATTATTGTGTTATGATATACGATTATGTAATGTTACGACTGATTTATGAACCATGTTTTACGATCATTCACGCATGCATGTTTTTAAGGTTATTTTACGACATGTTATGTGCTTGCATGCGGTTTTATTATACGTGCTTTGTTATTATCAGATAGAGCATGTTGGGCTGTTAGGCTCACTAGGTTTAAATGGTGCAGTTGATGATCCTGTTGATTTAATCCCGACGGTTGGGAGGACCTTTGAGCGTCCGTTGTAGCTGTTACCCCGTGACCATTCTAACGTGTCTATTCATGCTATGGAACATTTTCAGATATTTTATTAGTCATTTTCATTTTCCGCAACTTTTAATTATTCTGATCTTAAGCCGTACGGATGATTAATGTTTTTAGTTATTTAATTTATGTTTTAAAATAATGTTGAGAAAAGTTTTTGAAGGGACGAGCCATACATTTTAGATTGTTTATTTTGCACTTTATTGTCACAAAAAAAATTCTAGAATCTGGTAAGTTTCAGTTGGTATCAGAGCGGTTATTCTGGTGGGGTACTAGCCTGCTGCGTGAAGCTCGAATTCGCATTGCCAGTCTGTAAGTTTAATATTTTTAGGATTCATATTTTTCGCATGATGCATGTTCTATTTCTGCATTAGTTTTACCTTAGGAGTTTAAGAGTTAGACGCCTAGTCATGCGCTTAGATTTATGTGAAATGTTTTGGGTGCCAGTATGCCTCCCAGACGTGATAGAGATCAGCAAGATGATGACGCACCTCCTCCTCCTCCCCCACCCTGCAGTTGACGCCATATGATAGGGCTAGCGTTGACATGCTAGCCGGGATCACCAGGATGCTTGAGAGGCAGTCAGAGCGTTCTGGGAAGTCTCATGAGGAGGATGTGGCTGAGCGGTTCCGCAAGCAGGGACCCAAGGAATTTGCTGGGTTGAATCTAAGTTTAACTGTTAGACCTTCTAGAACTTTCCTTGGGAACTTAGACGGGTAGGACTAACGAACCTAGTAATGTTTTAGGAATCCATACTGTTTTGGGAACCTAGATTAATTGTAAACACATGCCTGTGTGACGTTTTGATTTCAGGCGAGATCCGTGTTTTGGGTGTCACTAACCTTGCCTTGCTAGACTCACGGGCGACTCACACGTTCATCTTGAGTGCTTTCATTTAGAGGATGGGTATTACTCCAAAGAGCTTGGTTGTGGCTCTCGCAGTGACGATTCCGTCAGGAGAGGAGATATCGACGGCTAGTGTAGTTCAGGGATTGGTGATGATGTTCAGGACCATGAGGTCAGGGCCTACTTGATAATTTTTCCGATGTCAGGATTTGACCTCATCCTAGGTATGGACTGGTTGATGGAGTTTGGCGTAGTGATTGACTTCCAGCGGAGGTCAGTGACGATCAGGCCGCTAGGGCAGGAGACTTTCCTATTTGAGGCAGCAAGGAGACCGTGGAGTCCCAGGTTTATATCTTTTCTACAGGCCAGGAAGTTAGTTGAGCTTGGATGTCAGGCGTTCTTGGCCAATGTTATCACTTCAGGAGGTATAGCAGACCCTTCACTGTCTGTTGTAGAGGTAGTCAGGGACTTTGCAGATGTTTTCCCTGATGACGTTGTGGGAGTTCCACCGGCGAATAGGTGGAGTTTTCGATTGAGATGATGCCAGGTACAGTGCCTATCTCTAAGGCACCATATCGATTGGCTCCTACCGAGATGAAGGAGCTGAAGGAGCAGATTCAGAAGTTGCTCGACAAAGGATTTATTCGCCCTAGCTTTTCTCCATGGGGCACGCCAGTTCTGTTTGTGAAGAAGAAGGATGGTAGTATGAGGTTGTGCATCGACTAACGGGAGTTGAACCGCGTTACAGTGAAGAACAAGTATCCTCTCCCTAGGATCGAGGACTTGTTTGATCAGTTGCAGGGAGCTTCGGTTTTCTCAAAGATCGACTTGAGATATGGGTACCATCAGTTGCGGGTTAGAGAAGAGGACGTGTCCAAGACTGCATTTCGGACACGATACGGCCCTTACGAGTTTTTGGTGATGCCGTTTGGACAAACGAATGCCCCAGCGATCTTCATGGATTTGATGAACCGGATCTTCAGATAGTAGCCAACTTGTGGCTTATGGGCTTTTGATGACTCTTTGTGTAAAAAAATCTTTGTTTATGAAATTCACATTTTATATATGGCATTCTTTATCATCATTATTTTATAATGTTAACAATCGTATTGGATAAAGACCTAGAATGCACCATAGTGTATGTTAGATGTGATAGTGGATATGATGGATATCATGAAACACATCTAATAGTCACTGTGTATTCTGAACTTGTTCCTAGTCGATTGGGCCATCAAAATGAGGATAAGGCCGCCCGAGTTTGAGACTAGCATCTGCGATGTGAAGTACCATGTTTCATTGGTAGGGAACATTGTGATGTTCTGAGCATGCAGATGGATGGTTTGCCTGGCGAAATATCGAGCTACCCTCATTCGGATTCTCCAAGTGGTTACCATTTGTCGAGTGGAGAGTCCGAGGTCTTGGTTGTATGCATTAGTCCTTACTACTCGAAACATCATTGAGACTCTACATGATTAGTCGCCTCACTTTGACTCGTTTACCGACTCCGTGAGGGTCATCATGTGTTGAGATTGAGTGAGGTCACGAAGCATGTGGAGTCGATTCCTTGTTGTCGAGGATTCATCGCTCGCCCTAGTGCGTGGATATCCTATGCTATATGAGGAGATAATAGCGTGACAAATATCTGGCCAGAGTACTCTTGTGCTTCAGTGTTAATGAGTTTACCTGGTAGCACTCGTGATGTCGCTATTCTGATCTCCAAGATGTATGCATTGCTATCGTATCTCTAACGACTCTCGATTTAACAATGGTCGTTGATTCGATCGGGATATATGAGTTGAAATGACCGTATTATACGCTAACCATGACCGACTAGTTCTTGCAGACACTATCAGTGATACCTAGGGGATCATGGGGCGATGTTGCTATGCGTTTTACCATGGTCCGATGGGTAGATAAGAAAAATGTCTTTTCTGATTCACAATGAGTTGTGAGCCCACGGCTAGCTGTATCCCTGAACCATTGAGGGTCACACAGTGTACTGGTTTACCAATTCCCGTGCAGACAAGGATATGGTACTCAAAGTGTTGAGTATAATAGCAGGAAGGTTGGGAGCATGACTTCCCAAAAGTAGCTAAGGGAGTAGGACTTCCATATTTAGTTAATGAGAGTAAAACCTGTCATATATAGATTTAGTGGTCCGAAAATTTGATTTTACATCATAATGATCAGTTTTGTAAACTGAGCACATCGGTGATATCTGATCATCGATCGGGATTATGATGAGATCATAATCAAGGGATTCAAACCGAATGTTCATAGTTCGAGTTGAACCGGATGTTCACAGTTCTAGTTGAACAGAATGTTCACAGTTCTACTTGAAACGAATGTTCACAGTTCTACTTGAAAAGAATGTTCACGGTTTTGTTTACATCAAACTCTTTCCCTCAATCTATAAATATGTCATGAAGGGAGAAAGAAAAACACACAACAAAAGGCTATTCAGCAAATTCTCCCCTTCTCCTCCTCTCCCTCCTCCGCTATAGCACTTTACTGCGATCGTCCTGTCGAGGAGGTTATGCTGAAATATTCGTTGGGATTCTAGTGCATTCCAACGAAGGAATTGGAAACCGGTCGTGGACCTGATTAGGATCAACCAAAGAAGTGCTATTTCCATTTGAGAAATAGTCGGAGCCAGCGCCTAGTCGCCAGACAGGTATATTCTAAACATCCTATGAATGTTTGAATTATCAAAGAAGTGCTATTTCAATTTGAGAAATAGTCGGAGCCAGGCGCCTAGTCGCCAGACAGGTATATTCTAAACATCCTATGAATGTTTGAATTATTACATAGTCGCGCATTGTGGTGCGTGCACGGGGCTGGTAGTGCAGGTAAAACTGGAAGCTTATGTAATAGGATTGCATTTGCATACTGCATGTCACCTAGGATTGGACCTAGATCCGTGCTTGGCAACCACGGATCGCATAACTCTCGCTTATCGATCATCCCAATTATATATGTGATATATATCTGTTGAATCCACATTTTTTAAATTTGATTTAAAATTATTGAGACCAAATTTCAAAATTAAAATCCCTCATTTTAAATTTGATTTAAAATTTATATCAAGATTAAAAGTTTATTCGATAAGCTAAGGGAATTTAAATATTGTTTAAAATTTCCTACCTTCCATCAACATTGGGTGTACGTCGATGCTACCCGTATACATGTCCCAGCCCATATTATTGAGGGGGTTATGTATGTCGGAAAGCTGTACACGTCATTTACACTTGCTGTGAGTTGGTTGGAACTCCCTTTAACGTTGGCTCATATTATTGGGGACATTAAGGGGACCGTCCATCACAAATCAACATTGATGGGTCATTTTGACACGTGATAGTCATCGACATCATATTATTGGGCCCTTACTGGACGTGAGGTAAATAAATTGAGGTTGCACCTGTTGCAATTGGGCTCTACCTTTTGAGGGTCATGGTTGGCTAATATTATTCGGGACCATGATTTCTTGATTGGACTTTGTGTACCCACTAAAAAACTTGCTTTCTTGATATCATTAGAGGGTGGTGAAATCGTTAAAATAGTGGGACGATAATTCATAAAACTAAATGACCATGTTTTATGTCTTAGCGTTTTTCAAGAATAGTTAGTAATGCATGTCTGTTTTTCTTTTCAGTATAAACTGCTTTCATTATGTCTTCGATCAAAATCCACTTACTGCTATACTGGATAGCAACAAGTTCACTGGCTTAAACTACCAAGATTGGCTTTGAAACCTCAAGATTTTCTTACTTCGGAGAAACTTCTCTACACGCTAGAGAAGAACCCTCTAAAGGAAGCCCCTGCCAATGCCAGTCCTGAGGAGCTGGCAAAGCTGGACAAGTGGTGGGATGACGAGCTTAAGGCATGGTGCTATATGATAGCATCTATGTCCAACGAAATGCAGCGGCGGTTTGAGAAGACGGAGTATGCTGCTGGCATACACCTTCATCTCAAAGAGCTGTATGGGGAGAACTCTTGGACTGAGAGGTTCACAACTATCAAGGAGCTCATGACGAGCCGCATGCACGAGGGGACTTCGGTCCGCAAATATGGAGTCAGTATGATTGTCCTCATTGAGAAGCTAGTGGGCCTAGATATCTCGCTTCCACATGAATTGTCTGTGGATCTGCTTCTATTCTCCCTGCCTGCTGCGTTCGACCCCTTTGTGGTCAACTTTAACATGAACAAGTTGGAGGCCACCCTTGAAGAGGTGGTAAACATGCTTGTTGTGTTCGAGGGGACCATAATGAAGGACAAGCCCGTCCTCCTTTTGGGCTCTTCTTCCTCTGCGAAGAAGGGGCCCAAACGCAAGAGTAAGAAGCGTTCTGCCCCTGCAAAGGAGGGAAATCCCACCAAGAAGCCCAAGGAAAGGACTTCAAAGCCAAAAAAATCTGAGGATGTTTGTCACCACTGCCACAAGCCTGGGCATTGGAGGAGGAACTGTAAGGATTACCTCGAGCAATTGCGAACTGCGAAAGGTGTAAGGGTTGCGGGGTACTTGATACCGGATGTGGATCTCATATCTGCAATGACTTGCAGGTCTTGACAAAAGCCGACGTCTTAGAAAGGGTGAGACCCACTTGAGACTTGGCAACGGAGCAAGGGTTGCGGCGGAAGCTATAGGAGATGTTTATTTATTTCATTCTTCAAATGTTAAGTTGTTGAGAAACGTTTTATTTGTTCCTGAATTAATAAAGAACATCATTTCCGTTTCTATGATTGATAGTGATGGATATTCTTGTCATTTTGCCAATTCGATTTGCAATATTTACAAGAATGAATGTTTAATTGGAATCAGGGAACGCGAACACGATCTATACGCCTTAAAATTGAGAGAAGTTCCAACTCACGATGTGGAAATACACACAACAACGATAAAAAGGAAAGACGATAATTTGAACCCGCACAACTTTGGCACGCTAGGATAGGTCATGTTTCCTTAAATAGGATGAACAAGTTGATTAGGAGTGACATGTTTAATATGTCTGATATTAACTCCCTACCAACTTGTGAATCTTGTCTCAAGGAAAAAATGACAAAATTGCCTTTCACGGGCAAGCCTGAACGTGCTCAAGGCCTATTGGATTTGATCCACACTGATGTGTGTGGCCCACTTAGTATTGGTACTAACTCTGGTCACACCTACTTCATCACCTTTACCGATGATCACTCTAGGTATGGGTACTTGTACTTAATGAAGCACAAGTCTGAATCCTTTGAAATGTTTAAAGAATTCAAAGCTGAAGTAGAAAATCAAGAGGGAAAAAGTATTAAAACACTTAGATCCGATCGAGGTGGAGAATACTTGAGTACCCAATTTCAAGACTATCTTAAAGAGAATGGTATTCTCTCACAGTGGACCCCTCCGGCCACCCCACAGCTCAACGGTGTAGCGGAGCGTCGTAATCGAACCTTGATGGACATGGTTCGATCTATGATGAGTTTCACTGATCTTCCTGCTTCGTTTTGGGGCTTTTAGCTCGAACGGCCGTAATGTTGTTGAACAATATCCACACCAAGACAATGGATAAAACTCCATATGAGAATGGATGAGCAAGCCGCCCAAGTACTCATACTTGAGGATTTGGGGATGTCCTGCTTACGTGAAGCAAACAATGGGAGATAAGCTGGATAATAGATCCATCTTATGCTACTTCATTGGGTATCCAAAGAATTCTATTGGATACTGCTTCTACTATCCCAATGAAACAAAATTGTTTGTTTCTAGAAATTCCACCTTTCTGGAAAAGGAATTTCTACTTCATAGAAAAGGCAAGATAGTAGAACTTGAAGAGGTTCGAGAACCAACTGAAGTACCAAGTGATTCTCCCGCACCTCAAGAGCCAATCCTTGATATGGACACACCTAGGAGATCTGAAAGGGTTCCTATGTGTCAGGCCCCGTGCTAATTACTAACAATTAACACATAATAAGCGCATAAACACGAAAGCTTAAAATTAGGGCTTAAAAATTTTTTAAATACAATAGGCCTGAACTTCAAATCATACATTCAAAATAGCGATAACAAAATACGAGTTGACTCATACTCCAACACAACAAGTATTTTAACCAAATAAAAATCCCCCAATACATGATAACACGGGGCATCCCCCGGTTCAATACATATCATATATATAGACTAGGACTCAGGGATGCGGGGATCGACCAGCTGAACTTCCACTCGGCCCAGCTTGATTACCTAATGATCCTACAAATGGGTAACACAGACCCAAACAACAAAAGCAAGAAAAGAAGTACGAGGTCAAGCCTCAGTACGAAGAGCTATCAAAGTAGATAAACATGCAACATGCTATAAATCAATGTTATGAATGCATGAGGGCTATCAAGAAATCGGATAGCTAGACCAGTCTATCAACTGGCAACTCAAATCAAGCCTCAATACCACACGCAGCCAATCAGCCGGTGGAAATCATCGGTCCGTGATCATCGGGGCCCGTCAGCCCATCACAGCTCGGCGGTAGACACTCGTATCCGGTAGTCACCGCTCCGACGATAGCGTTGGACTTCTCGGACACGACTCAACAGTCGGCCAGTCACAACGTGGCACCCAATCAGGTAATCAAATCAATTATCAATTCAGGCTCAAGATGTATGCAATGAATGTCATTCAATTTCAATGCTTAGCAAACGAAAGAGCTAAGCAAGGGGAATCCAGCGCCACTAAGATTGTCAAAAACAAAGGCTGGATGCTAGTGAAATCGGCGATAGAAAATCACGATGAATAGTAACTCGACGAGGGTTTGGAGAAGAAGAGATAAGATATATCTGGCTCAAAATAAATCTAAGTGTCGATCAACACTACTATAAATACCTCTTCAATCCTCGCCTGCTGATTCACTAAGATCCATCGAAGTGTTCAGCAGAAATCTATCAGCAGCAATCTTCTCTTTTCTTTTCGTAAAATTCAGCAGCAACAACTAAACAACAATCGCACGAAAACCTTCAAAACGACACCGTTCCAACTTATCAAAACGACACCGTAGCAAACACCAGCTGCCACCAGCTCTTGCAAGCAAAACAACCCAGAGCTGATAACAGCTCTCTCTCTCTCTCTAAAAATAATCTATCTGCTGGTCGCAAGAAATCATTCAAAACGACGACGCATTCACTAATCCAAACGACGTCACTTTGCTAACGCAAACATTGCTACCAACAGCTGATCTCTCCAACGAAAGGCTCAAAACGCAGCGTTTCAACTAATTCAAACGACGCCGCTTCTCAACATTCGTATTTGCGCGCCTGCTGATCAGCAGTAACCAACGCAACGCAAACTACTACCAGCAGCAAGGAATACGTCACGCATACGTCATCATATCTATCGATAGCTCTTGCGACTGATTCCACAAACCATCAGCTGATCACTGTTCACAAGCGCAACTGCTGAATTCAATAGTCA
>KQ995749.1:128227-149322 GCA_001598015.1 Dorcoceras hygrometricum | reverse complement strand
GCTTATGGGCTTTTGATGACTCTTTGTGTAAAACAATCTTTGTTTATGAAATTCACATTTTATGTATGGAATTCTTTATCATCATTATTTTATAATATTAACAATCGTGTTGGATAAAGACCTAGAATGCACCATATTGTATGTTGGATGTGATAATGGATATGATGGATATCATGAAACACATCTAATAGTCACTGTGTATTATGAACTTGTTCGTAGTCGATTGGGCAGTCAAAATAAGGATAACTCCGCCCGAGTTTGAGACTAGCATCTGCGATGTGAAGTACCACGTTTCATTGGTAGGGAACATTGTGATGTTCTGAGCATGCAGATGGATGGTTTTGCCTGGCGAACTATCGAGCTACCCTCGTTCGGATTCTCCAAGTTGTTACCATTTGTCGAGTGGAGAGTCCGAGGTCTTGGGTTGTATGGATTAGTCCTTACTACTCGAAACATCATTGAGGCTCTACATGATTAGTCGCCTCACTTTGACTCGTTTACCGACTCCGTGAGGGTCATCAGGTGTAGAGATTGGGTGAGGTCACGAAGCATGTGGGAGTCGATGCCTTGTTGTCGAGGATTCACCGCTCGCCCTAGTGCGTGGATATCCTATGCTATTTGAGGAGATAATAGTGTGACAAATCTCTGACCAGAGTACTCTTGTTCTTCAGTGTAAATGAGTTTACCTGGTAGCACTCGCGATGTCGCTATTCTGATATCCAAGATGTATGCATGGCTATCGAATCTCTAACGACTCTCGATTTACTAATGGTCGTTGATTCGATCGGGATATATGTGTCAGGCCTCGTGCTCTACTCAGAGTTAAAGCACGCAAACATAGCGGAAGCATACAAAAAGTGGCTTAAAATTTTCGTTTTTGGCCTGACGATTTAAAACATATAATTTAAAATACAAACATACTTAAAATATCCCTGTTTACAAATACACGATACAACAGTACATCATTTATACAAACACAAATACCAGTACTACAATGGATAACACAATCCCACAAGCACATGGCATTCCCCGTCTAACAGTACTAGTTCATATATGCTATACGCTAACTGGGACACTCTATCCACCTCCTGGGGCACCTCCTGCTGGGTCAAAGCCACGACCAGCAGAGAAACCTGGGAAACCTGAAAACAATACACAGGCAACAACACCAGCCCCAGAGGGACCTCGGGGTCAAACCCCAGTACGGAGAGCAACATAAACAGCATAAGGAAAAGCAACAGACAAATATGCAAATTCTATGCAAGGGATCAAGGCTACAACTGAAAGCAGGGAGCCAAAGGATCTCAACAACAGCTCAACAGAAAGATCTGATCAAAGGAACGATAATAAGTAGTGGCCACGAGATGGTGTCCTGAGCATATGGGAGCTACCCACTCGTCTCCAATACACCGTACCAGATGCCAACAAACAACTCCACCTGCTTCTCAATTCAACAGAACAGGCACAACTAGCAAAAAAAAGCTCAACATGAATATGGGTGTATGCAAATGCAACAGCTGATATCAATACAATGCACAAATGATAACAGCACAGAGCACACACACAGCCAAGCATATAATCCATGCTCAATCCTAAGCTGTAAACAAGCTCACATCCGTACCTCAATACTTTGTGCAACAATTACTACTAGCAGATTGCCACAATGACGCAGATCCACCACCTGCTCAACGGCAACACAAGCAACTCATCAAACACCACAGAAACTCTAACAAGCTTAAAGTCAGGAACTGAACTTACCCCAAAAAGCTAGGAGCGAAATCCGACGCTTATGCCAACAGTTTACACAAGGGAGATGTCTTCGCACATCTCACCAGCTTCAAGCAAACGTTCGAAAACAATATCCAAACGAAGCGTCTCAGCAAGAGGAGTTCAACGCTACCACTCTCGCCTTCGTCGGAGCTGTCTACCACCGGCAATCGAAGAAGATAAGGTTCGGTGAACAGTATCTAGGGTATCGCGACAGAATTTGGCAATCGGGAAAATATTCTAAGTGTCGGGAACAATAATAGAGAAGAAGGCCAAGCTCCCTATTAAATCTCACTGCTGACAGAAACTGGAAACAGCTCCACCGACAACTTTAGCTATCGCAACTAATATTCCCGCTTGCAAACAGATCTTGCAACAACTCTCGCTCTTAAGACAAAACAGATCTCTACTAACTCAAACGACGCCGCAGAGAACTACTGTCGCAACTGGACACGTCACCCGCTACTCACTGCTGAACACTAACCAACATCTGTTAGCAACGCTACAACAGATCTCTCACACAGCTGTAGCTATCGCAACTCATAGCTGAGTCTTCTTCTCTAATCCAAAACGCTGTCATTCCAACTAATCCAAACGACGACGTACTAGCACCAGCTACTGAACGCGCTCTATCTCACTACTGAAAGCTAGCGATAACAGAACTCGCTACAACTTCTGAACACAATCACTACTGCTGACGTCACCACTGCTGAGCGCCAACATTCAGCGATGACCCGCGCTAACTGCTGAATAGATTCCGCGAAAGAACTCAACTAACCGAAGCTGTTCTAAAGACAAACAGAACCCGATAGCTTCTCCAAGCTCATCAACTCAAAGCTGATCTCTACAAAACCCGATTAATTAACTCAATTAATCTTATCAGCTTTCGGGTCTCACATCTCTCCCCCGCTAAAGCAGGATTTCGTCCTCGAAATCAATCAACTCCAAAACAAGAGTTCAAGATAACTGGGGTAAGAAACACAAGCAATCAACTACTGGAACAAGAGCAACATCTACTCAAACAGATGCGGCCACTCACGCTGCATCTTCTCTTCCAGTTCCCATGTAGCTTCTTCTCTACCATGCTTGCTCCACTGAACCATCACCAAGGAAATGGTTTTATTCCTCAGCTGTTTCTCTTTTCTATCCAAGATCTGCAAGGGATACTCAACATAGCTCAAAGTCCTATCTAACTCAACCTCGTCAGTTCTCAACACATGCGAGGGATCTGGCTCGTACTTCCTCAGCATCGAAACATGAAACACATCATGTAAGGAAGACAAATCTGGTGGCAACAACAGCCGATAAGCCAAATGACCAATCCTCTCTAAGATCTCATAAGGACCAACATAACGAGGAGCTAACTTACCCTTGAGACCAAATCTCATAACGCTGGGAAAAGGAGAAACCTTAAGGAAAACTAGATCACCAACCTCAAACTCTAAAGGCCTACGCCTCTTATTCGCATAACTAGCTTGGCGATCGTGAGCAGCTTTCATTCTCTGGCGAACCAAGTCCTCCTGATCTCTCATTTGCTGCACAAACTCTGGGGAAGACAGCTGCTTCTCCCCCACTTCTTCCCAACACACTGGCATTCTACACTTTCTGCCATACAAAGCTTCAAATGGTGCCATGACAATCGTGACATGATAGCTGTTATTATAGGAAAACTCAACCAAAGAAAACGAGTCTTGCCAGCTACCACTAAAATCCATCACAATAGCTCTCAACATATCCTCTAAAATCTGGATAGTCCTCTTCGATTGACCATTTGTTTGGGGGGTTATATGCTGTACTCATAGCCAATCTAGTTCCCAAAGCTGTTTGCAAACTCTTCCAAAACCTGGAAGTAAACCTTGGATCATGATCTGAAACAATCGAAACTGGCACACCAGGCAAACGCACCACAAAATCTATGTACAGCTTTGCCATCTTCTTCAAAGAATAGCTCATGTTGTAGGGAATGAAATGCGCAGACTTCGACGATCTGTCTATCACAACCCACACAACATCACAACCTCTGCTGGAACGGGTCAAATGCGTGACAAAATCCATAGCTATGTGCTCTCAATTCCATTGGGGCACTTCTAAGCTATGCAACAAACCACCATGTCTCATCCTCTCTGCCTTGACTTGCTGACAATTAAGACATCGGGCTACAAAATCAGCAACATCACTTTTCAAATCTTCCCACCAGTAATGCTGCTTCAAGGCATGATACATCTTCCTTGCACCAGGATGGACACTATACCTACTGCAGTGAGCTTCTCGCAAGATCTCTTCTCTCAAATCAATCATATTTGGCACAACAAGCCTGCCACAGAACCTCAAACAACCACCAAAAGAGACAATATAGTCTTGCAACTGTCCAGCTCTCACCTTCAGCTTCAACTCATGGATGGAAGGATCTGTCCTCTGAGCTGCTCTAATGCTAGAAACAAGCTGTGGCTCAACTTGAAAAGAAGACACCACAACATAATCCTCAGCGGGGTAAAACCTCCAACCAACAGTGCTAAGATTCTCATGGACCTTCGAAATCTGCATCGAAGCCAGCATCGCCACTTGAGCCTTTCTGCTCAATGCATCAGCAACTACATTCATCTTACCAGGCTGGTATTTGATCTCACAATCAAAATTCTTTAGAAGCTCCATCCATCTACGATGTCTCATATTCAAATCTGACTGAGAAAACAAATACTGAAGACTCTTGTGGTCGGAGTACACCACAAACTGCTCACCATACAGGTAGTGGCGCCAAATCTTTAAAGCAAAAACCACTGCTGCTAACTCCAAATCATGAATTGGGTCATGAGTCTCATGCGGCTTCAACTGCTGAGAGTCATAAGCAATGACTCGACCATTTTGCATCAACACACAACCCAATCCATTCGAAGAAGCATCTGCACAAACAACAAAACCACCCGAACCACATGGCAAGGCTAACACAGCGCAGTAGTTAGCTACTCTTTGAGCAACAGAAAACTATTCTTGCATTGGTCAGTCCAAACAAAACGCTTGTCTTTCTGAGTCAACTGCATCATTGGCTTAGCTATACTAGAGAATCCCTCGATAAACCGCCGAAAATAGCCAGCCAAACCCAAGAAACTACGAATCTCAGCAACACTCTTGGGTCGCTCCCAATTAAGAACAACCTCAACCTTACTGGGATCCACAGAAATACAATCAAAAGAGATCACATGACCCAGAAACACAACTCGGTCTAACCGAAACTCGCACTTGGAAAACTTAGCATACAACTGCGAGTCTCAAAGCTTCTGAAGAACTAGCATCAAATGCTCTTTGTGCTCTAGGCAAAGGGTACTTATTCTTCACTGTCGCTTTGTTCAACTTCCTAAAGTAGATGCACATCCTCATCGACCCGTCCTTATTCTTGACAAACAAAATAGGCGCTCCCCACGGGGACATGCTAGGCCTAATGAATCCCTTCTCCAGCAAATCACTAAGCTGATCCTTAAGCTCCCTCAACTCAGCAGGAGCTAAATGATACGGAGCACGTGAAATCGGAGCTGTACCAGGAACCAACTCAATGCTGAAGTCTATATCCCGCCTCGGAGGAAAACCAGGAATCTCCTTCGGAAACACATCCGGGAAATGTCGAACCACAGGGACTCTACTAAGCTCTACGCTCGAAGAAGAAGACGCATCTAAGGCATAGATCATGAAACCAGCGCTCTCAAGCGACAACAGGCTAAACATCTCCATCGCAGAGACTAAAAGAATCTTCAACTGGGAATCTTGGCCGTACAAATTCCATTTCTCTCCAGATTGGGGCCTAAATCGCACAACGTCATGAAAACATTCCACAGTGGCCCTATAGCTAGACAACACGTCCATTCCAACTATACAGTCAAAATCCTACATCACTAGCCTGATCAGGTTGGCTAACAACACACTCTCGCCAAACCTAATAACACCATTCAAAAAAACTCTCTTGGGAGAATAGGCTCGAACCGGCAGGAGTCGCAACAGATACAATATCACACAAAGGAGTGGTATGAAAACCATGCTCAACCACGAATGCATCAGAAATAAAAGAATGCGACGCTCCTGTATCAAATAACACACGCAGGAAAATCAAAAACAAAGCAAGTACCTTGGATAATCCCGCCGCCCGGTGTGCCTTCCGCTTGCTCCCTAGTCATGGCGTTCACTTGGGAAAACTGAGGTCCAGAAAACTGAGGGTGGGAAGACTGTCACCGCGAAGGACCAGGCTGCTGAAACGGCCTAAAACTGAGGCTCCCCCAACCTCTGCTGCTGAACAGGAAAAGAAGAACGACCTCTAGACGATCCACCTCGACCCTGTGGTGGAGCTGCGGTATGCTGCGATCCAGACAAAGGACACACTCTGACAAAGTGTCTGTACTGACCACAGACATTACAAGAACCCTGCACACCTACACACTGCGCTGTAGGGTGCTTTACACCACACTGGCCACAATACTCCACCTAGGTACCACCACTGCTGGAGCTACCAGAACCAAAAGAACTAGAACCAGACTTCTTCTTGAACTGCTTACCACGAGGCCTAAACCTCTGATCACCAAACTGTTGGGCTACCTGTTGCTGCTGTTGGGGTGGCTTAGACGACTGCACAGACTGGGAAGGTTGCGCTCCCTGAACCACTGGACGACTACTCTGCGCCACCTGCGGCCTACCACGAGACCGACGGTTCCTCAAACCTTCCTCGATATCGATTGCAATGTCCACCGCCTCTACATAGATCTTCGGTGAGCTAGCCAAAACCAAGGAGTACAACTCCTCGTTCAACCCCTCAAGAAATCTAGTTCTCTTTGCTCTCTCCCGACCAGAAACATGCGGCACGTATGCAAGAAGGGAAGAAAACCTACGGGCATACTCTGTAGCAGACATACTGCCCTGCTCCAAATTATTGAACTCATGCTCCCGAGCGTTCACGTAGGACTCCGGGACATACTCTTGGCGAAAAGCAACACAAAAACTGTCCCACGTAATCCCTCTAATGTCCAAACTGTTGGGCTACCTGTTGCTGCTGTTGGGGTGGCTGAGACGACTGCACAGACTGGAAAGGTTGCGCTCCCTGAACCACTGGATGACTACTCTGCGCCCCCTGCGGCCTACCACGTGTCCGAAGGTTCCTCAAACCTTCCTCGATATCGATTGCAATGTCCACCGCCTCTACATAGATCTTCGGTGAGCTAGCCAAAACCAAGGAGTACAACTCCTCGTTCAACCCCTCAAGAAATCTAGTTCTCTTTGCTCTCTCCCGACCAGAAACATGCGGCACGTATGCAAGAAGGGAAGAAAACCTACGGGCATACTCTGTAGCAGACATACTGCCCCGCTCCAAATTATTGAACTCATGCTCCCGAGCGTTCACGTAGGACTCCGGGACATACTCTTGGCGAAAAGCAACACAAAAACTGTCCCACGTAATCCCTACTCCAGTCTCTTCCAAAGTCCTTGAAGCGCCTCTCCACCAACGCTCTGCACCTTTCCTCAACTGGAAAGTAGCCAGAATCAACTTGAGTTCGTCATCATACTGCACACGGTTAAACAAAATCGTGACATGCTGTAACCACAAATTTGCATCGGCACTAGACTCATCCCCATTGAAAACCTGAGGATTCATACGCTGAAAACTCTCCAGGACAAGCTCCATGTCATCACACGAGTAGCCAACTCGTCAACCTCATCCTCGACGTGCCTACCTCGACCACGACGGGGAAAACTACGCTGATCACCTTCTGTCTGACCTTCAGACTCTTCCGGAATCTGCCCTTTACCTCTACCCCTACGTCTAGGCGGCATCTAAGAAACACAAAGAGGGTAAGATCACAACTGAACAAATACAGCATAAGCAATTGCAGCAAAAAGATCACATAATCAAGCACATGCAACACACAACACCGTGCCTAGACTCAAGTGTGATCAACAGAAATCGAGCTTATCCCAGCTTAAGCTCTGATACCAAAAATGTCAGGCCTCGTGCTCTACTCAGAGTTAAAGAACGCAATCATAGCGGAAGCATACAAAAAGTGGCTTAAAATTTTCGCTTTAGGTCTAACGGTTTACAACATTTAATTTAAAATACAATCATACTTAAAATATCCCATTTTACAAACACTCAGTACAAGAATACATCATTTAAACAAATACAAATACCAGCTACAACAGATAACACAATCCCACAAGCACAGAGCATCCCTCGGCTGATAGTACTAGTACATATCTGCTATACGCTAATTGGGACACTCTATCCACATCCTGAGGCACCTCCAGCTGGGTCAAAACCATGACCAGCAGAGAAACCTGGGAAATCTAAAACAACACACAGGCAACAAACACCAGCCCCAGAGGGACCTCGGGGTAAAACCCCAGTACGGAGAGCAGCATAGACAGCATAAGGAAAAGCAACAGATAATATGCAAATGATATGCAAGGGATCAAGGCTACAACCGAACAGCAAGATCTGATCAAAGAAAGACAGTCAGACAGTGGCCACATGGTATACTGAGCACATGGGATCTACCCAATCATCTCCAATACATCGTACCAGATGCCAACAACAACTCCACCTGCTGTTGCTCACTCATGAGATGTGGGAGCTACCCACTCCGCTCATAGCAGCTAACAAACCCAGCAGGGAGAATGAGGTACGGGAGTTACTCGCTCAGCCTCCAAGGTATACGGGAACTACCCGCTCGTCCTTGAACATAGCATCCTGGTACTCTCAATTCAACAGAACAGGAACAGTTAGCAAAACAAATCTCAACAGGAATATGGGTGTATGCAAATGCAACAGCTGATATCAATACAATGCACAAATGATAACAGCACAGAGCACACACACAGCCAAGCATATAAATCCATGCTCAATCATAAGCTGTAAACAAGCTCACATCCGTACCTCAATACTATGTGCAACAATTACTACTAGCAGATTGCCACAATGACGCAGATCCACCACCTGCTCAACGGCAACACAAGCAACTACTCAAAGATCGAAGCACAGAAAAGCAACAGCTGGGAGCTACACTCAACCAGCGCTATCCTATCTCATCAAACACCACAGAAAGCTCTAACAAGCATAAAGGCAGGAACTGAACTTACCCCAAAAATCTAGGAGCGAAATCCGACGCTTATGCCAACAGTTTACAAAAGGGTGATGTCTTCGCACACCTCACCAGCTTCAAGCAAACGTTTGAAAACAATATCCAAACGAAGCTCAGCAAGAGGAGTTCAACGCTACCACTCTCGCCTTCATCGGAGCTGTCTACCGCCGGCAATCGAAGAAGATAAGGTTCGGTGAACAGTAGCTAGGGTATCGCGACAGAATTTGGCAATCGGGAAAATATTCTAAGTGTCGGGAACAATAATAGAGAACAAGGCCAAGCTCCCTATTAAATCTCACTGCTGACAGAAACTGGAAACAGCTCCACCGACAACTTAAGCTATCGCAACTAATATTCCCGCTTGCAAACGGATCTTGCAACAGCTCTCTCTCTTAAGCCAAAACAGATCTCTACTAACTCAAACGACGTCGCAGAGAACTACTGTCGCAACTGGACACGTCACCCGCTACTCACTGCTGAACACTAACCAACATCTGTTAGCAACGCTACAACAGATCTCTCACACAGCTGTAGCTATCGCAACTCACAGCTGAGTCTTCTTCTGTAATCCAAAACGCTGTTGTTCCAACTAATCCAAATGACGACGTACTAGCACCCGCTACTGAACGCTCTCTATCTCACCACTGAACGCTAGCGATAACAGAACTCGCTACAACTGCTGAACACAATCACTACTGCTGACGTCACCACTGCTAAGCGCCAACATTCAGCGATGACCGACGCTAACTGCTGAACAGATTCCACGAAAGAACTCAACTAACCGAAGATGTTCTAAAGACAAATAGAACCCGATAGCTTCTCCAAGCTCATCAACTCAAAGCCGATCTCTACAAAACCGATTAATTAACTCAATTAATCTTATCAGCTTTCGGGTCTCACAATATGAGTTGTAAGGACCGTACTATATGCTAACCATTACCGACTGGTTATTGCAGGCACTATAAATGATACCTAGGGGATCATGGGGTGATGTTGCTAGTCTCTTTACCATGGTCCGATGGGTAGATCAGAAAAAATGTGTTTTCTGATTCACGATGAGTTGTGAGCCCACGGCTAGCTGTATCCCTGAACCATTTGCTAGTCTCTTTACCATGGTCCGATGGGTAGATCAGAAAAATGTGTTTTCTGATTCACGATGAGTTGTGAGCCCACGGCTAGCTGTATCCCTGAACCATTGAGGGTCACAAAGTGTACTGGTTTATCAATTTCCGTGCAGACAAGGATATGGTACTCAAAGTGTTGAGTATAATAGGAGGAAGTTTGGGAGCATGACTTCCCAAAAGTAGCTAAGGGAGTAGGACTTCCATATTTAGCTAATGAGAGTAAAACATGTCATATATAGATTTAGTGGTCCGAAAATTTGATTTTAAATCATAATGATTAGTTTTGTAAACTGAGCACATCTGTGATATCTGATCATCGATCGAGATTATGATGAGACCATAATCGAGGGATTCAAACCGAATGTTCACAGTTCGAGTTGAACCGAATGTTCACAGTTCGAGTTGAACCGAATGTTCATAGTTCTACTTGAAACGAATGTTCACAGTTTTGTTTACATCAAACTCTTTCCCTCAATCTATAAATATGGCATGAAGGGAGAAATAAAAACACACAACAAAAGGCTATTCAGCAAATTCTCCCCTTCTCCTCCTCTCCCTCCTCCCGCCGCCGCCGTCGCACTTCGCTGCGATCGTCCTGGTGAGGAGGTTCTGTTCGCGAAATATTTGTTGGGATTCTAGTGCATTCCAACGAAGGAATTGGAAACCGGTCGTGGACCTGATTAGGAGCAACCAAATAAGTGCTATTTCCATTTGAGAAATAGTCGGAGCCAGGCGCCTAGTCGCCAGACAGGTATATTCTAAACATCCTATGAATGTTTGAATTATTATATAGGTGTATTGACCGTTCCCGGGCTCCTATTCCGCCGCTGTTCCAACAAGTACTTAGACTAGTTCATCATAGTATTCATCGACTACACCTTGTTCTACTCGAAGAGCTTAGAGGAGCATAGACAGCATTTGCAGACCGCATTGCAGACCTTGAGAGAGCACAGAGTGTATGCCAAGTTCAGCAAGTGCGAGTTTTGGCTCGAGCAGGTGTCGTTTCTGGGGCATATCATTTTTATAGATGGGATTTCTGTTGACCCATCGAAGGTGGAGGAAGTTCAGAAGTGGGGGATTCCAAAGAATGCAGCAGAGATTCGCAGTTTCTTGGGTTTAACAGGATATTATCGCAAGTTCATCAAGGGTTTTCTTCGATTTCAGTGCCTTTGACAGCCTGACCAAGAAGAATGCGAAATTTGTGGAGTCCGGAGTGCCAGAGGAGCTTCGATCAGCTGAAGGAGGCTCTCACTTCAGCACCCGTCTTAGCGATGCCTATGGATCATGAGGAGTTTGTAGTGTATACAGATGCTTTCCTGAGAGGTTTAGGTGTAGTTCATGCAGGGTGGCAAAGTCATTGCGTATGCATCGAGACAGCTGAAGAGTTATGAGCAGATTATCCGACGCATGATCTAGAGCTTGCAGCAGTAGTGTTCGCACTGAAGATTTGGAGACACTACTTGTACGGTGAGAAATGTCAGATTTTCACCGATCATAAGAGCCTCAAGTACTTCTTCACACAGAAGGAGCTGAAAATGAGGCAATGCAGATGGCTGGAGTTGGTGAAGGATTATGATTGTGACATTAGCTACCATCCGGGTAAAGCTAATATGGTGGCAGACGTTTCAGCCAGAAGACTTCAGTGGTGGCATGATTATCAGTCGAGTGACCACTACAAGCTGAGATTCAGAGATTTGGACTCTAGTTCAATTTAGGAGGCTGTGCATTGAGTTTAGCAGCGCTCATAGTTCAGCTGACTCTTCGAGATCGGATTAGAGACTGGTAGGCCACTGACGAGCAGTTACAGCAATAGAGACAGAGAGATGAGGCCATGGGTCGAGGCCTGTATACGGTTGAGGATGGGATCACACGTTTCAGAGGTCGTATGTGGGTGCCGAGTACTGGGCAGCTGAGAGCTGATATTTTATCAGAGGCTCATGCATCGATGTACTCCATCCACCCATGGAGTACGAAGACGTACAGAGATTTACAGACTCTTTATTGGTGGCTGGGGATGAAGGACATTGGACGGTTTGCATCTGAGTGATTGACCTTCAGCAGGTCAAGGCAGAGCATCAGCAACCAGCAGGATTATTACAGCAACTCCCTATTCCTAAGTGGAAGCGGGAGAACATTACGATGGACTTTATGGTTGTGTTACCCAGGAGTCCCAGAGGTTATACAGCGATATGGGTGATTGTGGACAAACTCACCAAGTCCGCACATTTCTTATCGCTGAAGATTACTTTCACCTTGACTCAGTATGCGGATCTGCATATTAGAGAGATTTTTAGACTGCATGACATACCGGTCTCTATTGTGTTAGATCGGGACACCAGGTTTACATCTGCGTTTCTGATGAGTTTACACGTAGCGTTGGGGACTAATTTGTCATTCAGTACAAATTTTCACCCACAGACAGATGGCCAGTTGGATAGAGTCGTTCAGACTCTGGAGGATTTGCTGAGAGCTCGTGTGAGAGATTTACAGGTTACGTGGGATTCTAGATTGCCTTTGGTAGAGTTCACGTACAATAAAAGCTTTCAGGCGTCGATTGGTATGGCTCCCTATGAGGCTCTGTACGGGAGAAGGTGTAGGTCACCCATGCAATGGGAGGAGGTTGGAGAGAGAGTTTTGACTGGTCCAGAGATGTACATCAGACGACAGATATTGTGATCAGGATACGAGTCGGATGAGGACAGCACAGAGTCGTCAGAAGAGTTATGCCGATCGTAGATTACGAGCTCTGGAGTTAGCTGTAGGAGATCACATATTCGTGAGGATATCGCCCATCAAGGGCGTGATGCGCTTTGGTCGGAGGAGCAAGCTCAACCCGAGATTTGTTGGACCATTCGAGATATTGGAGAGGGTTGGTACGTTGGCGTATCGGGTATGTTAGGATCAAAAACAAGCTCGGGAGTGTAGAGGGTGAGGGGGGGTGAATGAAATCCTTTGCTATTTTTGAATTGAAAATTGATTTGAAAGGTTTTACAGCTTGAAGCAAACTTCCAGTCGAGTTACCAGCTAGGAAGATTCTCATTGACTACTGTTGTCTCGTGTAATAAAATGATTTTTATCCGGAAATAACACGATTCAATCAGTGAGAAATGTAATCAAGTGCGTGAATATAAAATATGTCGGGACGAGAGATTTGTTTCTGGATGTTCGGAGCAAATTCTCCTATGTATCCCTTTCTTCCTCGGTGGGAAGGTTTACATTAGAAGACTTTTATTTATACAACCCTTTGTACAAACCCACTCCAGCAACCTCCAGCCATGAGAAATCCTAGCAACCACCCAACGAAATGCAGACCCACGATCTGGTTCGCAATACAACAGTCTCAGCTCTAAGATGGTCGTGTTAATCTAGCACTTCTGGACTGTCAGGATCGAAAAACAGGTAGTGTTCATGAGCTCTGCCCCAACTCACGTAGGCTCTCACACAGCCAAACACCAACCCCATGAGTTACGTGCATTTTTTGAAATTTTGAGAGTTTAAAACCAGCACGCAACTTCCAAACCAGATTGACGTGAAGTTGGACTAAAGCACTACGAGCTGGTCCAGATCACCAGCTGCTTTGCAAGCTGGTTTAACGCTGACAATCTGGTTTCTTACAACTTGAGCTGCAATAGCTCATTGTTCTTGAATGTTAATGCACCGAGATGCAGATTGAGTAATGAATTAAAATCATGCGGAAATAACTCAAACTGAAATCTTATATTCAAAAGCTCTTTTACGGATTTATGCTTAGTAAACAAGTATGAAATGCGTGAATGGAAATGCAGTAAGCAGTAAAGAAATATGCTGCAATTTGTTTATGTAAGTTCGGAGTTGAATCTCCTACTTCTCCCCTTCTTCCGCAATCGAGAAGGATTCCACTAGAAGAATTTGATTGTAGCAACCCTTCGCTTCAACCCACTCCTACGACCAGCAGCCACAAGAACTCCTAACTACACCACTACGCACTAAGCCCGCAAGTTGTGTGTCTAACATCACATCTTTTATGCCTCAGTGAGAAAGGCTACACACACTTCTTTAACGTCTCAGTGCGAAAGACAACTAGACTTGTTTAACGTCTCTGTCCAAAGACTACAATGGAGAGTTTTCAATTTGATTCACTCAGATAATCTAGTCAGCTCTCTCAAATATATGTGAGTGAATCGTGTGTGAGATTTATAGTGTAAGTACAATCTCTCGAGGATAAAATCTCACACACTCGGAAGGGCTCCTGTCGAGCTGGTTTACCAATGGTTTCCCAGATCTTGTGTTGTGCGTTCTTCTGTGTTTACATTTTGGTTTACACAAAAACTTTGCTCTTCTTGCGCTCTTCGTTTCTTTTTGTGCGTCTCACTCTCTCTTTCTATTCGCGCATTTTTTTATTTCTGTTTCTTTGCGCCTAATATAAAAAGCCTCATGTTTGGATTTGTCCATTGGATACAAAGTTGTAGCCGTTCTGAAAAGTCTACAGTCGTATTTGTACTTTGCGTCCTTTGGATTTTAATGCGTTGCTGGCTTTATTTGACTTGAGCTCTTTTCATCGACGCTTCAGCAACCTTTCTAACTACGAGCTTTGTTTGCTTTTACCTGGTGTGGACAAGACATAAACAAATCAGTTTGAACCAATTAATTTGGTCTTCGTATGTTAATGTTCAAACTGCATTGTTTGACTGAGCTTGTCTGTCCAGATCTGGTTCCACAGCTGGTATCCTCTTCAAGCTGGTTGCTCTTCATCTCTAGTCTTTGCTTTGATCTGTTTAAAGCTCTCTTCTTCTCCTGCTCTTGAACTGATCTGCTCTACCCTTGTTCTGTTCATTCCTGCTTTTGTCTACAGCTGAGTTGGCTAGTTCATTACACTAAGCAGGTCGCCTTCTCTAGAACATTTCTGGGCTCTGAACTTATTCCCCAGCTTTAATACATGCCTAGCTGGTTTCTTTCCTAGCTGGTTGATGCATCTGTGAGATCAAACTTCTCACATATATCATACGACCAACTGGTTTCTCTACTCCGAGCAAACTGCTTCTGCTGACCTTCTAATTTGCTCTTATCAGCTGCTCTGAGCTGTTCTGGTCCAGCTTGTTCATTATGCGAAGCAGGTCATTTGATCCGGTTTCTCAGCTGGTTTTCTTCCCAGCTGGTTGCTTTATCCACTACAGCCGCATTCTGCTTCCCCGTCATAAGCATCCACCTGCTGAGATCCTTGATCAGGTTTTCCCTTCCCTGATCTGGTTTACCAGCTCGGCTCTATTTTCTCATCGAGAGCCATTGTGTGCTTGCTTGTTCCCTTGGTCTATTCAGACACCTCATCCAAACCGTCAGCAAGAACACTGTTTAAACCACTGGTTGATTGAGCCAGTTCTATGAGGATACTTTAAATCTTATCTACGTAGAACTGCAATCCAGCACCAGTGATTATATAATAATCAATCCTGATTCATATGATGAATTGATTATTGTGCATAGTGATCTGACCTGCACTTGATCACTGCGCTTGTCTATGCAATGACACTTGAACACTGCACTTGTATTCTGCACTTGATCTGTGCTTGAGCCGTTCTGCACTTCAACATTCTGCACTTGAACTATGCTCTTCTACATACTCTGCACTTGATCTTCGTGCTGCTCCTGCTCCAGGCTGGTGAACTAGCTTGGTGTTCCCTGCATTCTGGAAGTAAACTTCCAGCTTGGGAGTCCCCTTACTGTTCCAGCTCGATATCTTCGACGGGCATCCCCCCACTATTCCAGTTTGGATATCTTCATGTTTATTCCATATTAAGAAAGGCTGCAATTTCACGAAGAGCGTTAGTACAATAGTATCAGATTTTTTGAGAATCAAAACTTAGATTCTAATCTGTATAAACAGATCCAACAATCTCCCCCTTTTTTATTTACACAAAATCTGAATAAACATATGCAGGTATGTTTATACTCAAAAATATTTCTCCCCCTTTTTGTGGGAATCAAAAAGGTTTCGAAATTAAGTCTCCCCCTTAATATTTAAAACAAAACTCCCCTTAAACAGAGCATGGGGTTATTTTATTTTGAAAACGTAAAGCATTTTTGTAGGGACGTTCATTTTGTGAAAGACAGATGCATGAGATTTTGAAGTACAGATTCTATGCTACTCAAAGGTTCTGTTAGCATTTTTTGTAGGGACGTCATTTTGTGAAAGACAGATGCATGAGATTTTGAAGACAGATTCTATGCTACTCAAAGGTTCTGTTGGCATACAATGGTGGATCCGGATCCCGTTTCCCGGGGGCGCAGCGAAAATCAAAAATTGCCTCGAGAAACGTTCAATACATACAACACAAATCAATAAACCATTCATAGGGGGTTCATTGATTGTTACCTTGCTGGCGTCTAGGCGCCTGGATCCGACCAGTTTCACGAGGAAACCGGCACTTCAAACGGTAGGCGGCGGTAGATCGTCAATCAGGGTCACGACCGGAATCAAGACGCCTTCGTCAGCCTGCACTAGAAGCCCTGACGAATTCAGCATGGACTGAAACACCTCAACGCGGTGGCCGGAACAAGTCCGGCGAAGGGGCGGCGGCGGCCGGCGGTGGCGTGAGGCTTGGAGAGGAGGGGGCGGCCGAACACTAGGAGCTAGGGTTAGGTTAAGTTGTTATGTCATGCCCTAGTACAAGACTAGTATATAATAAATATACATGGGCTTGAACCGGCCCAATTGGACTTGGGTCAGGCCTAAGTCCATATGAACATTCGGTTCATTTAAATCACCACGGTTTTATCATAACTCCGATCGACGATCAGATCAAACCGATCGAATCGGTTTCCAAAACTGAATATTATGATGCGAAAAACAATTTTTCAGATACCTAGTCCAAAATGACGGTTTTGCCCCTCAATAGTGGGAAATCGCAATTTGACCCCTGTTGACTTTTAGGAAGTCGCACTCCCTAAAATCATCTTCCTATGCTCAACACATTGAGCTCAGTTTCCGTGCGGGAATCATGAATACAGTACTTATGTGACCCTCAATGGTTCAGGGATACAGCTAGCCGTGGACCCACAACCATTGCGGTTTCGAAATCACAATTTCGGACCGACCCATCGGATCATGGTAAAGCGCCTAGAAACATCGCCCCATGATCCCCTAGGTATCAATGATAGTGCCTGCAAGAACCAGTTGGTCGTGGTTAGCGTACAGTACGGTCCTTTCAACACATATATCCCGATCAGATCAACGACCATTGGTAAATCGATAGTCGCTAGAGATCCGATAGCTATGCATATATCTTGGAGATCAAATAATGACATCGCGAGTGTTACTAGGCTAACCCATTCACCTAAAACACATACAGTACTCTGGCCAGAGTTTTATATACTATTATACCCTCAGATAGCCTAGGATATCCACGCATGAGAGCGAGCGGTGAATTCTCGACAACGAAGCATCGACTCCTATATGCATCGGGACCTCACCCAATCCCGCCGCCTAATGACCCCAAATGAGTCGGCAAATGGGTCAAAGTGAGACGCCTATCATGTACAATCTCAGTGACGTTTTGAGTAGTGAGGACTATTCAGTACAACCAAGACCTCGGACTTATCCACTCGACAAATGGTAACCCACTTGGAAAGTCCGAACGAGGGTAGTTCGATAGATCACCAGGTCACTATCCATCTGCATGCTCAGAACATCACAATGTTCCCTACCAATGAAACATGGTACTTCGCATCGCAGACGCTAGTCTCAAGCTCGGGCGGCCTTATCAAAGTGAGACGCCTATCATGTACAATCTCAGTGACGTTTTGAGTAGTGAGGACTATTCAGTACAACCAAGACCTCGGACTTATCCACTCGACAAATGGTAACCACTTGGAAAGTCCGAACGAGGGTAGTTCGATAGATCACCAGGTCACTATCCATCTGCATGCTCAGAACATCACAATGTTCCCTACCAATGAAACATGGTACTTCGCATCGCAGACGCTAGTCTCAAGCTCGGGCGGCCTTATCCTCATTTTGACGGCCCAATCGACTAGGAACGTATTCAGAATGCACAGTGACTAGTAGATGTATTTCATGATAGCCATCATATCCACTATCACATCTAACATACACTATGGTGCATTCTAGGTCTTTATCCAACACAATTGTTAACATCATATAACATAATGAAAATAAAGAATGCCATAATGAAATGCGAATATCATATATAAAGATTGTCATATACAAGAGTCTATAAAACCCACAAGCCACAAGTTTGCTAGTTGGGCATCTACTCTAACTGGTTCTCTTTTATTTAGACAAGAGGAGCAATAGAAGACTCAATTTACAGAATCTCTTCCACTTTTCTCTAAGGCTTAGCCTCGCCTAACCATAGAGATCTTGGCGTCCATAGACTTGTCAGCTCGTCGGAACAGATATTGCTTCACTTTCCTTTCGAGAAACTGCTCTGCAATTCAATAAACATTCCTCCCCCTCCCAATATAAAATGAGTTTGAAATACTTTAAAAATTTTATAGCATAGACAGGCTTTCGAAGGATTATCAGAGCAGACACAATTATAAAAACCGTTTAAAACAATTTTCGAATAAAAATGCACTATTCAAGAACAACCTGCTCCGATACCACTTGTTAGGATCGAAAAACAGGGGGTGTTCATGAGCACTTACACAACTCACGTGGGCTCTCACACAGCCCAAACACCAACCCCATGAGTTACGTGCATTTTTGAAATTTTGGGAGTTTAAAACCTGCACGCAACTTCGAAACCAGATTGATGTGAAGTTGGACTAAAGCTCTACGAGCTGGTCCAGATCACCATCTGTTCTGCGAGCTGGTTTAACTCTGACAATCTGGTTTCTTACAACTTCAGCTGCAATAGCTCATTGTTCTTGAATGTTAATGCACGAGATACAGATTTAGTAATGAATTAAAATCATGCGGAAATAACTCAAACTCAACTCTTAAAAAGATATTTTACGGTTTTATGCTTAGTAAACAAGTATGTAATGCGTGAATGTAAATTCAGTAAGCAGTAAAGAAATACGCTGCATTTTTTTATGGAAGTTTGGAGCTGAATCTCCTACGTCTCCCCTTCTTCCGCAATCGGGAAGGATTCACTAGAAGGCTTTGATTGCAGCGACCCTTCGCTACAACCCACTCCTACGACCAACAGCCGCAAGAACTTATAGCAACACCACTGCGCACTAAGCTCGCAAGTTGTGTTTCTAACATCACTTATTTTATGCCTTAGTGAGAAAGGCTACACAAACTTCTTTAACGCCTCAGTGCGAAAGACAACTAGACTTGTTTAACGTCTCTGTCCAAAGACTACAATGGAGAGTTTTCAATTTGATTCACTCAGGCAATCTAGTCAACTCTCTCAAATATATGTGAGTGAATCGTGTGTGAGATTTATAGTGTAAGTACAATCTCTCGAGGATAAAATATCACACACTGGGAAGGGCTCCTGTCGAGCTGGTTTGCCAATGTCTTCCCAGAGCTTGTGTTGTGCGTTCTTTTGTGTTTACATTTTGGTTTGCACAAACACTTTGCTCTTATTGTGCTCTTCTTTTCATTTTGTGCGCCTCACTCTCTGTCAGGCCTCGTGCACAAACACAGAGTTTAACCACGCAAACAATAGCGGAAGCATTTAAAATAGTGGCTAAATTTTCTCTTTTGGCCTGACTGAAAGATAACATAATTTAAAATGCTACAATACTCAAAATATCCCAGCTAAAATCACACAGTACAACAGTACAGCATGTATCTCATACAAGAACAACATAATACAACTGGATACAACAAAGCACAGGGCACTCCCCGACTACTAGTATAGATACATATATGCTATACGCTAACTGGGACACTCTAACCACCTCCTGGGGCACCTCCAGCTGGGTCAACTCCACGACCAGCTGAGTAACCTGGGAAACCTGGACAACACACACAGGCAAACAAACACCAGCCCCAGAAGGACATGGGGTCAAACCCCAGTACAGAGAGCAACATAAAACAGCTAATGGAAAGAAACAAGTAATATGCAAATGCTATGCATGAGAACAAGGCTACAACTAAAGCAGGGAGCCAAAGGATCTCAACAGTTGCTCAAAAAACGAATCAGATCCACTGAACAAGAGTGGCCACGGGGTGTGTGAGTATATGGGAGCTACCCACTCGTCTCCACACACGGCAGCAGATGCAGAACACAGCTCAACCTGTGGTTTCCCAACTCATGAGCTGTGGGAGCTACCAACTCTGCTCATAGTGGCTAACAGATCCCAGCAGATAGATGAGGTATACGGGAGTTACCCACTCGTCCTCAAACAAGCATCCTGGTACGCACATATCAAGATAACAAGGCGCGGCTAAACAAGATCTGAATGCAACATGAATAATGCGTGTATGCAATGACAGCTTGCAGATAACAATACAACAGAAGCAAGCAATAACAGCACCGAAGCATACACAGCAGTAAGCATAATCACCCATGCTCAATCTAAGGCTGTAAAACAATCTCACATCCGTACCTCACATCTTCTGAGCTACAATTACTACAATGAAGTCCCGAGCAACACATATCCAAGAACCTGCTACGCAACAACGCACAAAATCTCAGGGATGTTGTGGATCCTGGGATCCGTCCCCCGGCGAGGCAGCGGAAGAACAAATAAATACAGCCGGGAGACGATCAATACGAAGAAATACAATAACAGTTATTGACATGCATAGGGCGTTCAAAACGAATACCTTGCTGGCACTTGTGCCTGGCTCTGACCGGAATTACAAGAACCCGGCTCTTCTCGGTAGATTGCGGTAGATATCGCCAATCCGGTCCACGACCAGAACCGAGACTCATTAGTCAGGCTGCACTAGAAGCACTGACGAATTCTGCACGAACGGATTCTCCTCGAAAAACTAGGCCGGAACGATTTCCGGCGAAGTGGCGGGGCAGCGGGCGGCGGCGGGCGGCGCACGGCGGCGGCGGCGTTTGAGAGAGGAGGGGCGGCTATAGAGATTAGGGTTAGGGTTCTTGGGAGTTGTGTCAAGTTATGTTAAGTCTAGGCTTAAGCTTAATTAAATAAGCTTGAGTGTTGGACTTGGACCGGCCCAACGGGC
>KQ995749.1:56190-104795 GCA_001598015.1 Dorcoceras hygrometricum | reverse complement strand
TTAGATGTGTTTCATGATAGCCGTCATACCCACTATCACATCTAACATACGCTTTAGTGCACTCTAGGTCTTTACTCAACGCAATTGTAAATCATTACTCACATAATGAAAGTAAAGAATGCCATATAAGTAAATGCGAATATCATATATAAAGACTGTTTGTACAAGAGTCTATAAAACCCACACGCCACGCGACTATTAGATGTGTTTCATGATAGCCGTCATACCCACTATCACATCTAACATACGCTTTAGTGCACTCTAGGTCTTTACTCAACGCAATTGTAAATCATTACTCACATAATGAAAGTAAAGAATGCCATATAAGTAAATGCGAATATCATATATAAAGACTGTTTGTACAAGAGTCTATAAAACCCACACGCCACAAGTTGGCTAGTTGGGCATCTACTCTAACAAGGGACAGTAGCACAGAAGCTACAATTGGGAGCTAAGAACTCAACCAGCGCTATCCTACCCTTATAACACAACATAAGGCTCTAAAAAAAGCACAAGGTAGGATCTTAACACTTACCCCATGAGCTACCTGAATATCAGAAGCAAATCCGACGCTTATGCTAATAGACTACAGAAGGGAGATGTCCTTGTGAACCTCTCCAAGCTTGGCACATGCTTCCACAAGCTGTACCAAATGAAGCGTCTTAGCAAGAGGAGTCCAGCGCTACAACTCTTACTTCAATCGAAGCTGCCTACCACCGACAATCGGAGAAAAAGAGCTATGGTGGTTAGGGTATCGCGATAGGATTCACTATCGGGAAATATTCTAAGAGTCAAAGCTGAATACTGGAAATGAAAGACCATGTCCTCTTAAATACATTTCAAATCTGCTCAGGTCTGATGAACAGTACCCACCGACAACTTAAGTCTCAAAACTGATTTCCCACTCGGATCTGAATCTCATATCAGATATGAAGCTACCTCAAAACAGATCCTGACTTATCTAAACGACGTCGCATAGAGTACAATCTCGCATCTGGACACGTCACCCGCTACTCATATCTGAAATGCTAAACGCATCGCATCACCACACTCATCCTACTCATAACTGAAGACACGCGCAACTCACATCTAAGTCTCCCCCGCTAAGCCAAAACGTTGTCGTTCGCACTAATCCAAATGGCGTAGTTTCGCTACCCGCTACATAAACACACTAGCGTACTCACATCTTCTTAGCGATACCAGATTCTAACCTCGAATCTGATCAGCTCTCAAATCTGATCGCTGCAAACAGAATTCTCAAAACTTCCCAGAATTGTTCTAAGTACTAAAACGAACCCGATAGCTTTACCAAGCATATTAGCCCAAAGCTGGTCACCCATATTTGTACACGCTCAAATATGAATCCAATAAATCCGATTAATTAACTCAATTAATCTTTCTAAACTTTCGGGTCTCACACTCTCTCTTTCTATTCGTGCATTTTTTTATTTCTGTTTCTTTGTGCCTGATATATAAAGCCTCATATTTGGATTTGTCCGTTTGGACACAAAGTTGCAGCCGTTCTGAAAAGTCTATTGTCGTATTTGTACTTTGCGTACTTTGGATTTTAATGCGTTGCAGGATTTATTTGACTTCTGTTATTTTCATCGGCGCTTCAGCAGCCTTTGCTAACTACGAGCTCTGTTTGCTTTTACCTGATGTGGAAAAGACAGAAACAAATCAGTTTGAACAAATTAATTTGGTCTTCGTATGTTAATGTTCAAACTGCTTTGTTTAACTGAGCTTGTCTGTACAGATCTTGTACCACAGCTGGTATCCTCTTGAAGCTGGTTGCTCTTCATCTCTAGTCTTTGCTTTGATCTATTCAAAGCTCTTTTCTTCTCCTGCTCTTGAACTGATATGCTCTGCCCTTGTTCTGTTCTTTCCTGCTTTTGTCTGCAGCTGACCTGGCTTGTTCATTACACTAAGCAGGTCACCTGCTCTAGAAAATTTCTGAGCTCTGGGCTTGTTCCCCAGCTTTACTCCATTCCCAACTGGTTTTTTTCCCAGCTGGTTGATGCATCTGTGAGATCAAACTTCTCATATATATCATACGACCAGCTAGTTTCTCTGCTCCGAGGAGCTCTGGGCTTGTTCCCCAGCTTTACTCCATTCCCAACTGGTTTTTTTCCCAGCTGGTTGATGCATCTGTGAGATCAAACTTCTCATATATATCATACGACCAGCTAGTTTCTCTGCTCCGAGCAAACTGCTTCTGCTGACCTTCTAATTTGCTCTTGTCAGCTACTCTTGAGTTGTTCCGATCCATCTTGTTCATTATGCGAAGCAGGTCATTTGAGCTGGTTTCTCAGCTGGTTTCCTTCCCAGCTGGCTGCTTTATCCACTACAGCCGCATTCTGCTACCCATTCATAAGCATCTAGCTACTGAGATCCTTGATCAGGTTTTCTCTTCCCTGATCTGGTTTACCATCTTGGCTCTATTTTTCTCGTCAAGAGCCATTGTGTACTTGCTTGTTACCTTGGTATATTCAGACACCTCATCCAAACCATCAGCAAGCACACTATTTAAACAACTGGTTGATTGAGCCAGTTCTACGGGGATAATTTAAACTTTATCCACGTAGAACTGCAATCCAGCACCAGTGATTATATAATAATCAATCTCGATTCATATGATGAATTGATTATTACGTATAGTGATCTGACCTGCACTTGATCACTGCGCTTGTCTATGCAACGACACTTGAACAATGCACTTGTATTCTGCACGTGATCTGCGCTTGTGCCGTTCTACACTTCAACATTCTGCGCTTGAACTCTGCTCTTCTACATACTCTGTGCTTGATCTTTGTGCTGCTCCTGCTCAATGATGGTGAACCAGCTTGGTGTTCCCTGCATTCTGGAAGTAAACTACTGAACCAGCTTGGGAGTCCCCTGACTGTTCCAACTTGATATCTTCGATAGACGTCCCCTCACTGTTCCAGTTTGGATATCTTCATGTCTACTCCAGATTAAGCAAGGCTACAATTTCACGTATAGAGTTAGCACAATAGTAACAGATTTTGTGTGAATCAAAGATTAGATTCTGATCTGTATAAACAGATCAACATGCACTCTCTATTTATGTTTTACAACAATTGGTCAATACTACAGAGTGTGTGAATAGAAGAGTTTGTCACACAAAAATGAAGTATGAAATCTGTGTGTATGTCATGTGTGTAAGCTGGTTCAAGATGAACTCTGCTTGTGCTTGTGAAGGTTTTTGTAGCTTATGCTTTCAATGGATTGTTGTCTATTGCATCTACCTTCACAGCTGCTCTTCTCCTCTATATATACTCATTGGATGCAATGGTAATAAATGTAGCCAGTAGACATGTTTTATGTATCCAAATTGAATTTCCTGCGACGCCTTAAATACATGTACTATGAAAGTACAGCTCCATTAAATGCATTGACCTTTTTAGCAAGTCTGCACCATTTTCAGTTTGTACCGTGTCTCTGCGTATCTGATTTTAGCTCAAAATATTCCAACGACTAAACATCACTGCAGAGATGTCGAATATTTCAAATCAAGTTGTACGGAGATTCAAACATTCCAAAATACAGGTTTCTAAATTGCCTTTAACTTAGCTGGCCTCCCGATCTGGTTCCAGAAAGTTGTGCTGCTTTGAGCTGGTTTTCTTAACTAGTCTTCAAGCTAGTTACTCATCACACCAGCTGGTCTTGTTATCTACGAGCTGTTTTCAAAGCCATAACCACTGGATTCTTGCTTTTCGATTCAATGATTTCTGATCTTCGATCTTTCTCAAGTTATCTAGCTAGGCGTCTTTGAACTGTTATTCACAAGACTTGGTATCCAGCTGGTCTATCAGCACACCTTAAATTCCAGAGATGTTTTGTCCTGAAAACCAGCACAACTTGATATCCTGAACCAGCTTGACCAGACTCCCTTTGCTGGTTTTTCCTCAATGCTCTGATCTAGTTTTCCCTTGACCGGTTTGACTTTGCTCCGATCTGGTTTCTACGTCCCACGTAGTAAGGTTCGTCTAGATCTTGTCACTTTGGTACAATTTATCTCTTTTATGGTTTTCATTTCTTGTTTTTTTTCATCATTAAAATTCTGAAATCATCCTAACAATTTTTTCCTTTTTGGTGATGACAAAACCCTCTTTGTAAAAAGAGACTTCTATAAACCATTAACCAATTTACAATGCGAAGGTTAGCTCTAAATAACTTAGTCCAAAAAAATAAACCGCCCTTGCTCTAGAACCATTTACTGTACTTAAATCTTTCTCTATCTCCACCCCTTCTATACCTTCTAGGGCTTGGTCCTCTACCTCCTCTTGGGCTTGGTCCTCTACCTCGTGTAATTTTCTGTCCACCACTTGGTCCTTCCCCTCCTTGTCTACTGGATCCGTCCGCCGGTCTACTCTTCCCACATTCCCCCTTTTTGGCATCACCAACCCGCTTGAGATGCTCAAATTCCTCAAGATACATCTTCACCATATCAAGATCCGTGGTAAGCTGGTATTGCTGCCCAGCAAGTCGACGAATAATATTAGTTTCCAATGCAGTCTGAGATGTAGTTACATTTGCAGCCAGTGTATCCACCTTTCCATAAAGTACATTCTTGTAGCATCCAAAGTCTAGCTTCAAAGATGTCTTAGTATCCATCAGCCGCTCAATGTTGGAATTCATAGAGCGAAGTTTAGACTCCATAGAATGCATCTTAGAATCTATAGAGAGCGTCCTTGAATCCAAAGAGGACAGCTTGGACTCCATATAAATCATCCTTGAATCAATTGAAGCAACAGCTTGTCCACTTCAACTATCTTGGAATTATCATGAGGGCTTGCGGGGGGACTATATATAATCACGCTCTGAGAGCCGGTGTGGGAAGATTTGGAAGTTTTGAGGAAAGATAAGAGGGTGTTTTCTTCACTGTCCGTAGTATAGGCAACCATCCGGATATTTGATGGAGAGGGACCCTGATGGTCCGTATCATGATCATTAAAAATGGGATGAGATCCTGGATCTTGTACAGTATCCACAAGATTTACAGATGGGTCCACAATAAAAGTGGGATCGCTACTAGAACCCTGTTGGACTTGTTGCTCAATCAAAGAATTCAGATATACATGTTCTTGTTCACCCTGAGCCTGGTTCTCATTGTCCAGAGCCTGATGCTCTTCTGCTTGAAATAGTGGCTCATTCTCGTGAGCCTGATGCTCTTGAGAGTTCACGGCCTCATTCTCATTTACCTTCTCAATCTGTTCCTGTGTTTCTGCCTGCTCCTGTTCAGCCCTAGAAAATTACAAAGCAAGAAACTGAGAGTGATCAGATGCTGATCCGACAAATGTTGGTTCTGGAGCAACAATCGTCAAGCCTGTTAGCACACGCTGTGCTCTATGATGCATTACTATCTCTTTTAGCTCCTTATTGAGAAATTGGATGCACAAATAGTCATGATTGAAAGACGGGACATCAATCTTGAAGTTAGTTAGATGCTCAGTATAGAGTTCCCGAACTTTCAACTCACACAATTTGTACACCAACAAACTCCGTCGTTGCAATAGTTCAGATACTTCCTCCGTTTCTGCTAACAACAAAAAATTTTCTTCCATTCGGGTTAAGTATTCAAAACAAGGTATGTCTCGGAGTTTTACTGCTTTACAAAAGTGCATCCACGTATCAAAATCAGCCATTTGATTTGATACAGCTTCCCATGCAGTATTCAGTACCAATTGGCAGTGTTCCTCAAAAGGATTGGGTCTGGCAACATCTTCCAACGTCCCTTTTCCTTTATCCGACGGAGCAATCTTAGGAAAAAAATGAGTTACCCAGTTGATTTCTCGGATCTGGATAGGTGCGAAGATACCTTGCCCATTGTACGTCATGGTCAGCGGAGCTGGGAGCTCGTGACCAGATCGTACAACAATAGCCCTCTCAACATTGTTAGTTTCCTTCTCGGTTCTATCAGTGTTGTCGAGCCAATCCGCAATCTCAAAGGTATCTCCTTCGGGACATCCACCGGTAAGCTCTTCTTCCCTTTCCTGAACAGTAGAAGATGAAATTTCATCTAGACCTCCGTGGTACGCCTAGGTCTCACACCCCTGATTCTCTTCATGCCGATAGTCGCCACTAGCTTGTTCATAGCCTGTGAGCTCATGCCCTCATGGGCCAACATCAATGTGCTCATCACTAGAAGCCTCTATATCACCAGTGAGTACGTCTGATATCGGACTGGGCTGGGAATCACCCTTGTCAACAGTCGACCTTTGTTGTAGCTTGGACCTCTGAGTCATCTTTTTCTTCGCAAGATTCGTGTGTGGTAGTGAAATGGACCCTGAATCAGAGGATTCAACTATTTTCTTTCTCTTATTACCTCCTTGTTTGTTTTTCCCTCCATGAGGGCACGAAACCAAGTCTAATTGCTCAGACGAGGGATCCACTGGAGCATTCTTGCTCCCAGCCTCCGTAGATGGGATTGGCACCATTTTATTCTTCCTTTTCAGATTTGCCTCTGTTGTTGCTCTCTTTTTAGTTTTTGTTCATTGCTTTTTCTTTCTCTGCTGCTCTATTCTATTTTACCCTTGGCTGTGCTCTCTGTGACTCACCGCCCTAAGTATTACTGGCATTATCCTCGGTGTGCTTGCTCGATTCACCATCTGGTTTAATTTCCGAATTCTTTTTGATATAGGTTTGCACTGACTTACTTGTCAACAATTTCTGAGGGAGCAGTTTTATAAATTCTCCAAGATTTTCCTTCACAACATTCTGCACTAAAACATTGATCTGAATAGCAAAACCCTGCTATTGACGTTTAGGAGTATTTTCCTTATTCAATAGCACTTGACATAGAACTTGAGCCCAGTTGACTTTCAGCCCGGCAGTAATCGCTACCATCAAATCAAATTTCTTGCTGGTGACCATGTCGAAAGACCCAGCCTTTGAACATAGCGCTTTGGCCACAATGTCATGCAGTAGACAAAATTCCATCTTCAGTTGTTTCTTCTTGCTTGGGGTACGGAACGGTGAATCAGTACCTGAGAACTGAATCCGCATTTCATTCATTGTTTCCCACTGAATGTCCAAAAATCCAACCATTACCTCTGTTGGCAACCCAAAAGCCTCAGCAAAAACTTCTTTCGTTATTGCCAGTTTCCGATTGGCTACGAAGCTCACTATGACTCCTGCTTACACTTTCGCATTAGCGAAGAACTCAACCATTGCACTTTCATAAACTGAGTTAGACGCTGTTAGGAACCCCTTTAGTCCAGTTTCCTTTAGATTCTTGAACATTTGAACCATTCCAGCGTTCTCCATAGCTAGCACAGAGTCAAAATCAACCTGTAGAGTGTTACCAAAGAAAGATGCAGCCATTTGATAAAAATGGGGTTTGGGATTTTGGATATAATCGAGCAATTTGCACGAAGAATGCAGTTAGACTTGTTGCTATATTGCTCAAATGCGCAAAAATACGATTGCGTAAAGCTAAAATTAAAGTGAAATCGGTTTATGTACAAGCGGGAAGAGAGAGGGGCTTCTCTGGACACATGTCATCATCATATTTAAAAGTCCTTTGAAATTCCAGAAAGATGACCGTCCGACGTAATTTGAATTTTAAACGCTACCCCAATCTCGACCGTTCGATTTTATTTACTAGCTTAGGAACAAATAAATCAAACACCATGATAACATCAAGCGGCAAACGCCTCAAGCTGGACCAGACCGGCGCGGTACTAGCTAGCTCGAAGACAACCAACGGACTTTTTAGCTATCTGTTTGACTCATATTTCTCCCCCTGAATTTATGCACACAGTCATGACATATCAAGGAGACCTAAGATGTTTCTAAAGTATGAAAACTTAGCATCCGGCAGCGGTTTGGTGAAGATATCAGCAACTTGCTGATCTGTTGGCACATGCTCCACCAGAACGTCCTTTTTAAGTACATGATCTCAAATGAAGTGATGTCGTATATTAATGTGCTTGATTCTGGAGTGCAGTACGTGGTTCTGAGTGATTGTGATAGCACTTGTGTTGTCACAGAATATAGGAGCTTCTTGTGCATCAATGCCATAGTCCCGAAGTTGTTGTTGACCATAGCATTTGAGAGCAGCAACGACCAGCTGCAAGGTATTCTGCCTCAGCAGTGGACGTAGCAATTGATGTCTGTTTCTTTTTGAACCATGAAATGATCTTGTCTCCCAGAAATTGACAAGTTCCACTTGTTGTTTTGCGATCAATCTTACATCCTACATATTCTGCATCACTGTAAACAATTAAATTCAAGCTTGAGTCTTTGAGATACCAAAGACCCACATTCTACGTGCCCTTCAAATATTTGAGAATGCGTTTAACAGCCATGTAGTGTGAGTGTTTTTGGTCAGCTTGAAACCTAGCACACATAAAGACAGAGAACATAATATCTGGTCTACTTGCAGTGAGGTATAAAAGTGAACCAATCATCCCACGATACATGGTTACCTCAACGGAAGTTCCAGCTTCATCTTTGTCCAGCTTGATGGAGGTACTCATCGGAGTAGCTGTTGAATAACAATTTTCCATCCCAAACTTCTTCATAAGTTCCTTGGTATACTTCGCTTGATTAATGAAGATTCCATCCTCAAGCTATTTAACTTGCAAACATAGGAAAAATGTCAACTCCCCCTTCATGATCATCTCAAATATGCCCTGCATCAACCTAGATAATTTGTCGCAAAGTTTATAGTTAGTTGATCCAAAGATTATATCGTTGGCATAAATCTGTATGAGCAAAACATGATCATTATGAATTTGAATAATGTCTTGTCAACAGAACCAATAACAAAGTCATGATCAATTAAAAATTTAGATAAAGTATCATACCAAGCTCTCGGAGCTTGTTTCAGACCGTACAATGCTTTATCAAGCTTGTATACATACTCTGTTCTGGTCGGATCTACGAAGCTAGGAGGTTGCGTAACGTACACTTCCTCGTTCAAGATGCCATTTAAGAATGCACTTTTGACATCCATCTGATAAACTTTAAAATTCTTGAATGATGCATATGCAAGAAAGATTCTAATGGCTTCTAATTTTGCTACTGATGCGAAAGATTCTTCAAAGTATATGCCGTCTTCTTGCCGATATCATTGCGCAACCAACCTAGCCTTATTTCGAATGAAATTTCCTTGTTCATCCAGCTTGTTCCTAAAGATCCATTTAGTTCCTATAACATTTTGATCATCGGGTTTAGGACTAGATGCCATACTTTACATCGTTCGAACCGATTTAGCTCCTCTTGCATAGCTTCTATGCATCTTGGATCAACTAAGACTTCTTCTACTTTCTTAGGCTCTATATGTGATATGAAAGAAGAATTAATGTGTTTATTTATCATCTGGTCTCGTGTTCTAACGGGTGTAGTAGGATTATCGATGACCAGCTCGGGTGGATGATTTTTCTTCCACCGAAGACCTGGTCCAAGTTGATGTAGATGGTTTGTTGATGTACCGCTTGTTATAGCATGTTCATCAGCCCAGGCATGTTCTTCACCTTCTGGATCATGATCTGGACCAGCTTGCTCTACGGCGTGAATATCAGCATTGGTAATCGGTATGTCCAGATCGTGCTGGTTATCAGCTTGCCATCTGTGTTGCACCTCGTCATCGCTTGATTCATCTAGATTGGTAGACTCCAGACGAGTGCATAGATAATTTAACTTCGAAGCTGATGTTGATCGGAAGCTGGTTTCATCAAACACCACATGAGCAATTCTTCAACCGTTAGCATTCTATTGTTGAATACTCCATAGGCTCTGCTAACAACTGAGTGTCCCAGAAAGATACCTGCATCAGATCTTACATCAAAGGATCGTTAATATAATTTACCATTGATATGGATGAAGCATCTGCATCCAAACACCCTGAAATATGATATATCAGGTTTCATGTCGTTCCAAATCAAATATGGAGTGTCTCCATGGCGTTTATTTATCATCGATCCGTTTTGAGTATAGCACGCTGTACTGACAGTTTCTGCCCAAAATTTGTTTGAAATGCCAGAATCAGCAATCATAGTTGTAGAAGCTTATTTTAAAGTCCGGTTTCGTCGCTCAGCCAACCCGTTCTGCTGAGGTGTTCTGGCTGTAGACAACACATGTTTGATTCCAATATCATCCAGATAGGAGGAGATTTTAAAATTAAAAAACTATGTTCCTCTATCACTCCTAATCCGGTTGACATTGCAAGATTGTTCATTTTGAAGGCGTTTTAAGAGCTTATAAGCTGGTCGGTAGTTTGATATTTTGATTTAAAAAACAACACCCATGTAAATTTTGAGAAATCATCAACTACAACAAGGTTGTACTTCATTCCTCCTAAGCTGGTTATGTGTATTGGACCAAAAAGATCCATATGCAGAAGATCCAACGTACGAGAGGTTTTGTTGCTGCCTTTAGTTTTGAAAGTAGATTTGATATGTTTACCCAGCTGACAGGCAGAGAAAATCTTATCTTTTGAAAATTTTAGCTTGGGCAGGCCGTCAACCAACTCACGTTTACTCAAATTGGAAATAGTTTTGAAATTTAGATGGTTCATCCGCTGATGCCATAACCAACTCTTTGAAGATTCGGCTACTAGACATGTTTGCTCTTTATGCGGTTGGTCTGACCAGTCAACTTTGTAAGTGTTACCAGACCGATAACAAACTAACACAGTCAGACCTTCCGGATTTATAACCGTGCACGTGTGCTTTTGAAATTAACTGAGTAATTACTATCACACAACTCACCGATACTAATCAGATTGTAGCACAAGTTCTCAACAAGAAGAACATTATTGATAGTAAAATTACCATGGGTAAGCTTACCCTTACCCACGGTCCTTTTGAGTTGTCACCAAAGGTGATCTTAGGTCCGTTGCAGGATTTGATATCTGTGAGTAGCTTAGCATCTGTAGTCATATGCCTTGCACAACCACTGTCTAGATACCATGTTGAGTGCTCCAATTTGGACACCTGTTGTTCCTGCAGTCACAAGTCAAGAATATTTGGTAACCTTTTATTCATTTGGGTCCAGGTTTGATTAGACCTTTCGGAACCCACACTTGGATAATTTTAACCCATTTACCAATGTGTGCATCATAGTACTTGTGTGGTCCGTGTGTGCTCTTTGTTCTGGATGGGGCATGAGGAGTAACATATGGACCATTCGATCCGTGCTTACGAGATTGAGACATGTATTGTCTGTCCTTCATTGAAGTTCGCGAGTAGTGGCCTTGATTTATTTCACCAGATTTGGGTTTACCCCGAATCCGTATAATTCTTTTGGTTAGCCAGCTCTCCCGAGACTTCTTAGGATCAGAGTACCCCAGCCCACAAAATCTATCTTTCCAGATCGGAGGCTTGCTACTATCATATCGTCACCAGATTGTGCCTCTTTGGGATGTCCTGCGCTAGATTTTACAAAGTTCATTGTTTTAAACTTTGTACTTTCCAGCATTTGAGTGTTGCTGGTCTCTGTTGTACTGCCTTCATCGCTATTGTAGGCCAATCTGGTTTTATCATCGGATGGCTTTGTAGCTCCATGCAGTCTCTGTAGTGAGACAGAAGACCTAGTCCAGGAGCTTATTATACCAGCCAGCCGCTGGTTTTCACAGAGTATCTCCTCGGAGTTGCTTCTCAGTTCTTCATTCTCAGTTACAAGCTTACTTAGAGAAGCTTGCATATTGCTTGAGCCAACCAGCTCATCGTTAGTTGCATAGCTATCTTTTTCAGCTCTAACTTCCTCGAATGATTTGGAGAGCTTTTTATATTCGAAAACCATTTCATTTAGTGCAGTGACAAGGTCCTCACGTGTAAATTCAGGACTAGAGAAATCAAATACCTCCTCAGTTTCATTAGCCATGAGACACTGTACTTCATCTTCACTTTCACTTGATGAGGAGGTTTCGGAGCTGGATTCTTCTGAATCTGAATAAACTCACACACTCTTGTTTTCTTAAGCCATCATGGCTTTTTCGGTTTACCCTTTACGATAGGCGTTTTTCTCCTTCTTATCTTTGTTATTGCTGCGATCTGGTCGCTTCTTTTCCTCTCTTCGTACCTTCCTGCAATCCGCCATGAAGTGACCAGGCCTGTCACAGTTATAACATTTATCATCAGAAGGAGTAGTAAAGTTTCGCTTAGGAGAATCAAAGGAGAAGGGTTTAGTGTTCTGCTTTCGCATAAACCAAATTTTCTTATGAACAAGGCCATCACATCCTTGATCATCTCCTCAGCTGATCTGCTGCTTGTGGAGCATGGGCCTTGCTCTGGAATTGTAGCTGCGAGAGCTCTGGTAGGTTGAGACGTTGATGGCTCCACTTCTGCTCTCGTTTGTAGTTCAAACTCGTAAGCCTTCAGCTTGGCAAACAAGTCATGCAGCTCCATTTTGTTTAAATATTTTGACTCTCGCATAGCCATGGTCTTCACGTCCCATTCCTCGGGAAGTGCTCGCATTACTTTCAGGGCTAGCTCCCGGTTGCTGTATGTCTTGTTCAGTCTAACCAGCTCAATAACCAAGGAGCTGAACCTTTCATCAAACTCGGCCATGGTCTCTTCTGGTTTAATCTTGATTAGCTCGAATTTTTGTAAGGCCACGGTCACTTGTTTTCCTTTGTCTCTTCATTCCCTTCGCATATCTGGGTCAGTTTCTCCCATATTTTCTTAGCAATCATGCATGTCTGTGTTGGCGCAGCGGCGGATCCGGGTCCCGCTCCAGGGGCGCAGCAGAAAATTTGAGTCCGAGAACGGTCAATACACCTAAATAATAATCAAAACATTCATAGAAAGTTTAGAGGATAACTTGATGGCGTCTAGGCGCCTGGCTCCGACCAATTCCATGAGGGAATTGGCACTTCAACGGTTGATAGCTTTTGGTGTTTTTCTTTCTCACTTTTAAAAGTGTCTCCTCATTGCCATATTTATAGATTGAGGGATAGAGTTTGATTTGAACAAAAAAGTGAACATTCGATTCAACTCAAACTGAACATTCGGTTCAACTCGAACAGTGAACATTTGGTTCAACTCAAACAGTGAACATTCGGTTCAAGTCAAAAAGTGAACATTCGTTTCGACTTCCTCGATTGTGGCCTTATCATAATCCCGATAGATGATCAGATATCACCGATGTGCTCAGTTTACAAAACTGATCATTATGATGCAAAATCAAATTTTCGGACCACTAAATCTATATATGACAGGTTTACTCTCATTAGCTATATATGGAAGTCCTTCTCCCTTAGCTACTTTTAGGAAGTCATACTCCCAACCTTCCTCTTACAATACACAACCCTTTGAGTACCATATCCGTACGGAAATTGGGAAACCAGTATTTGTGTAACCCTCAATGGTTCAGGGATACAACTAGCCATGGGCTCACAACATATATGACTAGGAAAACACGTTTTCGGACTTGCCCATCGAATCATGGTAAAACGTCTAGCAACATCGCCCCTTGATCCCCTAGGTATCACTGATAGTGCCTGCAAGAATCAGTCGGTCATGGTTAGCGTACAGTACGGTCCTTTTAACTCAAATATCCCAATCAGATCAACGATCATTGGTAAATCGAGAGTCGCTAGAGATCCAATAACCATGCATACATCTGTGAGATCAAATAGTGACATCGCATGTGTTACTAGGTAAACCCATTTACCTAAAACACATCTATTACTCTGGCCAGAGATTTGTCACACTATTATCTCCTCAGATAGCATAGGATATCCACGCACAAGGGCGAGCGGTGAATCCTCGACAACGAAGCATCGACTCCTACATGCATGGGACTAATCAGTACAACCAGACCTGGACTTAATCCATTATACAAATGGTAACCACTTGGAAGTTCGAACGAGGGTAGTTCGATAGATCACCAGATCACTATCCATCTGCATGCTCAGAACATCACTATGTTCCCTACCAATGAAACGTGGTACTTCGTATCGCAGATTCTAGTCTCAATCTCGGACGGTCCTTATCCTCTTTTTGATCAATCGACTAGGAACATGTTTAGAATTCACAGTGACTATTAGATGTATTTCATGATAGCCATCAAATCCACTATCACGTCTAACATACACTATAGTGCATTCAAGGTCTTTATCCAGCAATTGTAATCATAATAATGAATACAAATAATGCCATAAAAGAATGCAAATTTCATAAATAAAGATCGTTTTACATAGAGTCAACAAGAACCCACATGCCACAAGTTGGCTAGTTGGGCACCTACTCTAACAATCTCCCACTTGCCATAAAGCCAACTACTCATGGGACGTAGTCCCATTGATTCGTGATGTTTTTCAAACAATGGTCCTGGCAAGGGCTTCGCAAGTGGATCAAAAATGTTGTCTGCAGATGCGACCCTCTCGACAGTTATGTCACCTCTAGCCACAATATCCCGGATTATGTGATATTTTCTTAGTATTTGTTTGGATCTTTGATGAGACCTAGGTTCCTTTGCTTGCGCAACGGCACCCTGGTTGTCACAGTACACCGGGACTGGACCAACTCCTTCAAGAATTACGCCCAACTCTTGGACGAAATGCCTCATCCAAACCGCCTCTTTAGCAGCAGCCGATGCTGCAATGTACTCAACCTTAGTGGTTGAATCCACAATAGTGTCTTGCTTGGAAATCTTCCAAGAGACAGCACCACAATTGAGCATGAATACAAATCCAGAGGTTGACTTTGAATCGTCCACATCGCATTGGAAGCTAGAATCAGTGTAGCCTTCCAATTTCAGTTCACCACCCCCATAGACCATGAACATATTCTTAGTCCTTCGTAAGTACTTAAGAATATCTTTCACAGCCTTCCAATGCATTTGGCTGAGATTGGCTTGGTAGCGGCTCATGACACTCAGAGCATATGTGACATCCGGTCTAGTTGAGATCATACCATACATAATACTACCTATTGCCGAGGCATATGGCACACGTGTCGTACTCTCTATATCCTCATCAGTCTTCAGACATATAAACATAGATTGAGTGATCCCGTGGCACATAGGTAGGTGTCCTCCCTTGGACACTTCCATAGAGAACCGCTTCAGTACGGTATCGATGTAGGTCTCTTGGGTGAGTCCGAGCATCCTTTTTGATCTATCTATATAGATCTATATTCTTAGAATATAGGATGCTTCACACATGTCCTTCATCGAGAATATACTAGAAAACCATACTTTAGTTGACTGCAGCATTCCTACATCATTCCCAATGAGTAGAATGTCATCAACATAAAGTACAAGGAATGTCACAGCATTGTTAACTACCTTCTTATACACACATGGCTCCTCGGGATTCTTGATGAAACCAAATTCTTTAATTGTTTCATCAAATCTCAGATTCCAACTTCTCGATGCTTGCTTGAGATCGTAGATCGATCTCTAAAGTTTGCATACATTATGCTCAATTCCTACAGATGTGAAACCCTCAAGCTGCGTCATATAGATCTCTTCCTTAATGTTTCCATTAAGGAACACAGTTTCACATTAATTTGCCATATATCATAGTCGTACCATGCGGCTATGGCTAGCAGGATTCTAATCGACTTGAACATTGCAACTGGTGAAAGGTTTCATCATAGTCAACACCTTGCCTTTGAGTGTAACCTTTTGTGACCAGTCGCGCCTTGTAGGTCAGTACCTGACCATCAGGCCCATGTTTTCTCTTGTATATCCATTTTCACCCAATAGAAACTATTACTTCGGGTGGATTCACAAGAGTCCAAACTTGGTTCGAATGCATTGAATCAATCTCATATTGCATTGTTTCAAGCCACAAATTAGAATCAGCATCGAAAATCGCCTCCTCGAAGGTTCTTGGATCACATCCAACAGTTTGATCACTTTGATCATCTTCAAGCAGGAAACCATATCTAACAGGAGCCGTAGGAACCCTTTCAGATCTCCTAGGTGTGTCCATATCAAGGATTGGCTCTTGAGGTGAGGGAGATTCACTTGGTACTTCAGTTGGTTCTCGAACCTCTTCGAGTTCTTCTATCTTGCCTTTTCTATCAAGTAGAAATTCCTTTTCCAGAAAGGTGGCATTTCTAGAAACAAACACTTTGTTTCATTGGGATAGTAGAAACGGTATCCAGTAGAATTCTTTGGATACCCAATGAAGTAGCATAATATGGATATGTTATCCAGCTTATCTTCCACTGTCTGCTTCGCGTAAGCATGACATCCCCAAATCCTCAAGTACGAGTACTTGGGTGGCTTTCCCATCCATATCTCATATGGAGTTTTATCCACTGCCTTTGTGTGGACATTGTTCAACAACATTACCGCTGTTTCGAGCGCATAGCCCCAAACGAGGTAGGAAGTTCAGTGAAGCTCATCATAGATTGAACCATGTCCATAAAGGTTCTATTACGACGCTCCACTTCACCATTTAGTTGTGGTGTGGTCGTAGGGGTCCACTGAGAGAGAATCCCATTCTATTTAAGATAGTCTTGAAATTCGGCACTCAAGTATTCTCCATCTTGATCGGATCGAATTGTTTTAATACTCCTTCCCAATTGATTTCTTACTTCAGCCTTGAATTCTTTGAACTTTTCAAAGGATTCAGAATTGTGCTTCATTAAGTACAAGTACCCATACCTAGAATGATCATCGGTAAAGGTGATGAAGTAGGTGTGACCGGACTTAGTACCAATGCTAAGTGGGTAACACACATCAGTATGGATCAAAGCTAATAAACCTTGAGCACGTTTAGGCTTGCCTGTTAAGGGAAATTTTGTCATTTTCCTTTGAAACAGAATTAACAAGTTGGTAAGGAGTTAATATCAGACATATTAAACATGTCGCTCCTAATCAACTTGTTCATCCTATTTAAGGAAATATGACCTATCCTAGCATGCCAATGTTGTGCCGGGTTCAGATTATCATTTTTCCTTTTTATTATTGTTGTGTGTGTTTCCACATCACGAGTTGGAACTTCTCTCAATTTTAAGGCTTATAGATCGTTTCGCGTTTCCCAATTCCAATTAAACATTCATTCTTATAAATATTGCAAATCGAATTAGCAAAATGACAAGAATATCCATCACTATCGAGCATAGAAATGGAAATAATATTCTTTATTAATTCAGGAACAAATAAAACATTTCTCAACAACAACTTAAAATTTGAAGAAAGAAATAAATAAACATATCGGATAGCTTCGGCCGCAACCCTTTCTCCGTTGCCAAGCCTCAAGTGGGTCTCACCCTCCCTGAGAAATCGACTTCTTGTCAATACCTGAAAGTCATTGCAGATATGAGATCCACATCCGGTATCAAGTACCCAAGAAGTTGAGTTAAGAGATATATTTATTTCAATGTAGAACATACCTTTTGCAGTTCGCAACTGCTCGAGGTAATCCTTACAGTTCGTCCTCCAATGCCCAGGCTTTTGGCAGTGGTGGAAAACATCTTCAGGTTTATTTGGCTTTGAAGCCCTTGCCTTTGGCTTCTTGGCGGGCTTTCCCTCCTTCGCAGGGGCAGAACACTTCTTACCCTTGCGTTTGGGCCCCTTCTTCGCAGAGGAAGAAGAGCCCAAAAGGAGGACGGGCTTGTCCTTCTTTATGGTCCCCTCGAACACAACAAGCATGTTTATCACCTTTTCAAGGGTGGCCTCCAGCTTGTTCATGATAAATTTGACCACAAAGGGGTCGAACGCAGCAAGGAGGTAGAGGAGAAGCAGATCCACAGACAGCTCATGTGGAAGCGTGATATCAAGGCCCACTAGCTTCTCAATGAGCCAAATCATACGGACCCCATGCTCGGGGACCGAAGTCCCCTCGTGCATGCGACTCGTCATGAGATCCTTGACAGTAGTGAACCTCTCAGTCTGAGAGTTTTCCCCATACAGCTCTTGAGATGAAGGTGTATGCCAGCAGCATACTCCGTCTTCTCAAACCGTCGCTGCAATTCGTTGGCATAAATTCTTTCATATAGCAACGTGCCTTAAGCTCATCATCCCACCATTTTTCCAATTTTGCCAGATCCTCAGGACTGGCATTGGCAGGGGCTTCCTTCGGAGGGCTCTTCTCTTGCGTGTAGAGAAGTTTCTCCAAGTCCAGACAATTTTGAGATTTTGAAGCCAATCTTGGTAGTTTAAGCCAGTGAACTTGTTGGTATCCAGTATAGCAGCAAGTGGATTTTTGATCGAAGACATAATGAAAGCAGTTTATACTGAAAATAAAAAACAGACATGCATTACAGACTATTCATGAAAAACGCTAAAAAATAAAACATGGTCATTTAGTTTTATGAATTACCCTCCCACTATTTTCACGATTTCAGCACCCTCTAATGAAATCGAGAAAGCAAGTTTTCTTAGTGGGTACACAAAGTCCAATCAAGAAATCATGGTCCCGAATAATATCAGCCAACCATGACCATCAAGAGGTAGAGCCCAATTGCAACAGGTGCAACCTCCAGGTTACCTCACGTCCAGTAAGGGCCCAATAATATGAGCCTGTGAAAACCCAAAATTCAGCTCACGTGAATAGAGACAAAAAAAATCAGATCTGGGACGGTCAAATCAGATTCGGAACAGTCAAATAGATCTGGAAAGTCAGAAGTCAACTCAGATTTGAGACGGTCAAACAGTCAACTCATATTTGGAACTGGTCAACACAGCTCTGGACTGGTCAACTCAGCTCTGGACTGATCAACGCAGCTCTAGACTGGTCAACTCAGCTTTGGACGATCAACTCAGCTTTGACCAGGTCAATTTAGATTTGACGATACAAATTCAGATTCCACGACGTAAATTTAGATTCCACGACGTAAATTCAGATTTGGCGACGTAAAGTCAAACTTGGCGACGTCAATTCAGATTTGGCGACGCAAATTCAGGTTTGGCGACGTAAATTCAGATTTGGTAAAGAAAACTCAGCTCACGAATTTCAGCAAAGCTTCTACACATCACATATCAGATTTCGCAATAGTAACTGCCAATTAAAGGGGTTAATGGCCAATTAAGACACCCAAATCAATGCCTAAACCGTTACTACTGTAACAGCCATTTTAAATGACCTTGAAATCACGAAATTAAGGCTTTAATGGCTGACCTTTTGACTCCCATTTCTGCACCTATAAATACCCAGCTGATGGCAGCATATTTCCCCCACATTCATCCCGAAATTTCTCAGAAAAATACAGTAAACTTCCACGTTGAAACCCTGCACAAGTTGTACCCCAGCGTTTTACGAACTCACCAGATTCCGTACATCAGATTTGGCAAAGAGCTGAACATTTCCTGCACCATGAACCGCATAGATTTCAGCAGAGGTAAGTGGGATTTTTCTATATATATATTCGATTCAAATACTATAAGATATTCAGGTTACGCTCTGTTTTGAATTACTGTTCGAGCACTTGTTTCGTATCAGAGTTTTAGCTTCGTGTCATGTTCATGCTATGATCTATGCTCTGTTTTAGCACTGATATTTCTGTCGTAATATGGGTCTATGGAATATTCCGCACTCTGAGTTACGTGGTATAACTATGGCCTCGATCCCTTAGAGGAGTAAAAATTAGGGACTGATCAGTAAACCATAGAGACGAAGTAATTATCAGTGCTACTGGTTATGTTATGCTCTGTTCTGTATATGCTCTGTTATGAAATCTGTTAATCAGTATATGTATATTTTGTATGCTCGAATGGTACCCCCACTTGCTGAGTGTTTTCTCAAACACTCACCCCTTACTTCTCCCACCAGATAAGAATGAAGATCAGGTTGAAGAAGAAGAACAAGAGCTGTTCTGGGACTGGTGAAGATTCAGTTTTTATTAATGTAATTGTTTTCGCTTCCGCATTTATGTTATTCAGACTTTGATTTTCAGATGTAAAAACGATATATTTTGGTTATGTAACAGACTGGTTTAGAGCTATACTATGAGGCTTAATGTTTTAGAATTTTATAATTGTTTAATATTGACGATGTCATGAGTCTCGGTCTTGGGGCGTGACATTTTAGTGGTATCAGAGCTCACCAGGTTCATAATACCGGCTGGGAAACCAAATCTGAAATTTTGCAAGGTCTGGGACGAACTTTCAGATTTTGGCATGAGACCAGTGCTACCCCCTCCGAAACAGCCCAACGAGCAATACTCACCACTTCATCGTGACATAGGCCGCTTTTTGGCCAAATTCATTCGTTTAGGCCTCAAAAATCACGTTTTTTCCGTTTTTGGAAAGATTTGAAAATTCAATAACTTTTTGTACAAGACTCCGATTTCAGTTGCGTCAACTGTTCTGTAATCCCTATGACTATAACTAACAATTTCTGGCACAACTTTCTATTTTTGGAAATATCTTTGTTTTTTAGGAAATGGCCCCTTCGGTCCCCCGTACTCGTGCTGCTGCTGCCCTTCGGATGAAGCAGATTGCCCTTGATAACCAAAGCTGCATGATTAGACGTCTTAGAGACAAACTAGCATCCGAAAGGCGAGAGTCAACTGCTATAAAAGAAGGATTGGAAAATAAGGTATCCAACCTGGAAAGAGACTTACAAATCCAGAGATGCGATAAACATAGTCTACAAAATATGGTGAACCTGTATCACAATGACATTGATCTCCGTATCTTTCAGCTGGTTGAGGCTAAGAAAGAGCATAAGAGTACCCAAGTAGCACTAGAGGCCTCACACTTGACCACTGCCGGACTTACTGAAATAGGCCTTAATATGTCAAAGAAGATTGAAAGGATGAGGACAAAGAAGCAACATGCTAGAGAAAGCCATGTGGAGTGCCATCACAAGTTGCAGGCTCGCATCCAAGAGGCCGAGGATACGATCCAAGAGAAAACCTTAATCATTGAGGCCCTAGTAGAGGAAAAATCTAGCCTACTTCAAACCATTCAGGGTCTGCAAGAAGACAATGGTGCTCCTGCGCCATTTTATGATGAATGGGAGGAAGAACCAGAAGAAGACACGGAAGAAGAGCTTGAGGAAATTCCTATAGGCGAGGGAGAGATTGTTGATGAATAGAATTTGTTTTACCTTTTTGTACTCAATTCGTTCTTCTATCCAAAATTTGCTTATCCCTTCGTGCTATGGTATTCTCAATCGTTTCACAATTATACGCATCCATTCTTAGTAAGCTTTCCTATGACAGAATATGGTAGGAAACCGGAGAAGTGACAAGTACAATGGAGGTGAAGGATCCTCCAATTCAGGAGCTGGTCTTAGCAGACAAGACCTAATGTCAATAGCTACTATAGTTGCCACGACTCTCCAAGGGTTGGTCAATACCAACAACAACCAAGCTCCTCCTCCTACCCCTACACCTCGTGGGACTAAGTACTACTACGAGTCTCTTCGCAAGAACAAAGCCCCCACCTTTGATGGGAGCCCTGACGCCGAAGTTGCCCAAACATGGATGAAGAATATAGAAACACAACTTCGACTACTGGAAGTCCCAGATGCTTTCAAGGTACATGTTGTAACACCACTCCTCGACGGTAAAGCTGGGAAATGGTGGGAAGCAGTCGAGCCAACCATGATTGCAAATGGAAAAATCACGTGGAAAAGATTTCGGGAAGCATTTTTGAAACAGTACTTCCCAATAGAAGTCAGGATGCAACGGCTCAGCTAGTTTGAAACTTTAACCCAGACTACAGACATATCGGTTGTAGAGTATACATCCAAGTTCAACTCATTGGGCACCTATGTCCCAAAGATCATGACAGATAATACTCTAAAGATGCACTGATTCAATAAGGGTCTGAATAGCCGTATCCAGTCAGCCATTGCAGTCTACCAAGCCACAAGCTTTGAGGACTTAATGGGAGCTACAATCCGAGCAGAGACTGACATAAAGAGACGGGAAGCTGACAACAAGAACAACTCCCCCTCAATGCTCAGACTTCACATGGTGGGCCTAAGACCATGCGGCCAAACCTCAACAACCGTGGATCAGCATCTGCACCGAACAACCAAATGTTGTCACCTTGCACCTCTTGCGGTTACCGTCATAGTGAAGATTATCGCAAGCAGAGTGGTGCATGCTTTAAGTGTGGAAAGTTGGGCCACCGAATTGCGGATTGTCTGGAAAACCAAGGTCCAAAGACTGGATCAAGCAATGCGGCTCCGAACAAGCCAAAGCCCATGGAGGATAAACCCAATGCTTGCGTGTTTTCAATGACACAAGAAGAAGCTGAAGACGCCAGCGACGTGGTGGCAGGTACCATTTTTATCAACAATCTTCCTGCTTATGTGTTGTTTGATTATGGTGCTATACATTCGTTCATATCTAGGAGATTTGCTAAGTAGTTAGGGTTAGAGCCTGAAATTCCATGTGAACCCTATAGAGTAGCAACTCCTACCAACACTACCATTGAAACACATAAGATCCACCGAAACTGTGAGATATCCATAAACGACCATATATTCTCAGCAAACCTGATACAACTCAACATGGTCGAATTCGACGCCATCTTAGGGATGGATTGGCTATCCAAGAACCATGCATTGGTAGATTGTCGAGGTAAGAGTGTGAAACTCAAAACCCCTGAGCAAGAAGAGCTGATATCATGGTAAGAACAAGGAGCGAAAGTCCCTACTTTCTGCTTCCTAAGCATGGACAGCCATGAAGTCAGGAACAGAAGTTTTCTGGAAATGATCCACAAAGTAAAATAATGAGACGAACTCAAAATAGAAGACATCCCAGTGGTGAAAGAGTTTGCGGATGTGTTTCCAGACGACTTACCTGGAAAAGTTCCTGACAGGAAAATTGAGTTCGAAATAAACCTAGTGCCAGGGACGACCCAATCTCCAAGGCACCCTACCGAATGGCACCTGCAGAACTCAAGGAGCTCAAGGATCAACTACAAGAACTGCTAGACAAAAAGTAGATCAGACCCAGTGTGTCACCTTGGGGAGCTCCAGTGTTATTCGTCAAGAAGAAGGATGGAACTATGAGATTGTGCATCGACTATAGAGAGTTTAATAAGATAACAATCAAGAATAAGTATCCTCTTATTGGGATTGGCTGGCTATTATCGTAAGTTCGTAGAAGGTTTCTCTTCAATAGCCTTACCACTCACTAGACTCACCCAGAAGAATTCCAAGTTCAACTGGAACGAATAATGTGAGGCAAGCTTCGAAACTCTGAAGACAAATCTTGCATCTGCCCCTGTTCTGACGCTACCCGTAGTGGATAAAAGCTTTACTATCTACAGCGATGCATCTAAAGGAGGATTAGGGTGTGTACTCATGCAAGATGGAAAATTAATTGCTTATGCCTCAAGACAACTGAAGACGCATGAACACAACTACCCAACCCATGATCTAGAGCTAGCTGCGGTGGTTTTTGCCCTAAATGGCGACACTACCTTTTCGGGGCAAAATGTAAAGTATTCACCGATCATCAGAGTCTCAAGTATATATTCACTCAGAAAGAATTGAATCTGAGACAAAGACGATGGATCAAGCTTTTGAAAGACTACGACATGACAATAAACTACCATCTAGGAAAGGCAAATAAGGTAGCCGATGCGTTAAGTCGGAAGAATATGATCAAGGTGATACTATCATCTATCTCAGCCCAACCGTGTCTTAGATAATTGGTCAAGCTAAAGCAGGATCAAGACCCCAGCTTAATGAGGCTGAAAGAACAGATCAAGGAAGGTAAAATGACTGATTTCCGAGCAGAACAAGATGGGGTTCTTTGGATGAACGGATGACTATGTGTACCCGATATTGATAACCTCCATCAGGAAGTGATGTCTGAAGCACATAAATCTAAATTCTCAAACCACCCAGGAAGTACAAATATGTACAGAGACTTGAAGGAACACTTTTGGTGGAATGGGATAAAAAGAGATGTTGCTGATTTTGTTGCTAGGTGCCATGTATGTCAACAAGTCAAGGCAGAACATCGAAGACCTGGAGGATTATTACAACCACTGGAAATTCCATAGTTGAAGTGGGAAAACATATCCATGGACTTTGTAGTAAGTCTTCCGAAGACAAGATTAGGCCATGATGGAATATGGGTAATCGTGGATAGGTTAACCAAGTCTGTGCACTTCCTACCTGTCCGAATCAACTACGGCTTGGATAAGCTCGCTTCGTTGTACATGGACAACATCGTCAGACTACATGGAGTTCCAACCATCATTCTGTCAGATAGGGATCAAAGATTCATATCTCGTTTCTAGAAGATCTTCCAAGAAGCCATGGTAAGTAATTTTACCCTCAGTACAACTTACCATCCACAGAAGATGGTCAAACTGAGAGAACCATCCAGACCCTAGAAGACATGCTGCGGACTTGCAACCTAGACTTCGATAGTATTGAAGCGAACATCTACCTCTAATAGAGTTCGCATACAACAATAGCTACCACAGCAGCATAGGGATGGCGCCATACGAGGCCCTCTATGGACGGAAATACCGATCGCCGTTGTATTGGGATGAGGTTGGAGAAAAAGCCATCAAGGGCCTGAACTCGTCCAGGAGACAGTGAAGAAGGTAGCCATCATAAAGGAGAGACTGAAGGCAGCCCAGGATCGACAGAAAAGCTGGGCAGACTTAAAGAGAAGATCATTGGCCTTCGACGTAGGCGAAAAAGTGTATCTCAAGGTTTCTCCAATGAAAGGGGTAGTCCGATTTGATAAGACCGGAAAGCTGAATCCTCGGTATGTCGGACCATTCAAAATCTTGGAAAGAGTAGGAACACTTGCCTACAGACTGGCCTTACCACCCAGTATATATAGAATCCACAACGTTTTCCATGTCTTACAATTAAGGATATATATCTCGGATTCTAACCACGTTCTTTAAGAAGGACCAATCGTTGTGGAAGGTAATTTGACCTAAGGACTGAACTATAAAGAAGTCCCAACTCGAATCGTGGACACAAAGGACTAGGTGCTCAGACGAATAACAATTCCATACGTCAGAGTCCAATGGTTCAACCACACCGAGAGAGAATACACGTGGGAAATGGAAGAGAAGATGCGCAGGCAGTACCCTTACCTTTTCGATGATCAAGGTAACCAAAGTTTCGAGGACGAAACTTCTTTTAAGGAGGGAGGGATGTGAAAACCCGAAAATTTAGCTCTCGGGAATATAGCCAAAAAAAATCAGATCTGGGACGGTCAACTAAGATTCGGGACAGTCAAACTACATTTGGACAGTCAGAAGTCAACTCATATATGGGACGGTCAAACAGTCAACTCAGATCTGAAACGGTCAAACAGTCAACTCAGATTTGGGACGGTCAAACAGTCAACTCAGATTTGGGACTGGTCAACATAGCTCTGAACTGGTCAACTCAGCTCTGGACTGATCAACAGAGCTCTAGACTGGTCAACTCATCTTTGGACGGTCAACTCAGCTTTGACCAGGTCAATTCAGATTTGGCGACGCAAATTCAGATTTGACGATGCAAATTCATATTTGGCGACGCAAATTCAGATTTGGCGACGTAAATTCAGATTTGGCGACGCAAATTCAGGTTTGGCGAAGTAAAGTCAGATTTGGTAAAGAAAAATCAGCTCACGAATTTCAGCAAAGCTTTTACACACGCACATATCAGATTTCACAATATTAACTACCAATTAAAGGGGTTAATGGCCAATTAAGACACCCAAATCAATGCCTAAACCGTTACTATTGTAACAGCCATTTTAATGACCATGAAATCAGGAATTTAAGGCTTTAATGGCTGACCTTTTGACTCCCATTTCTGCACCTATAAATACCCACCTGATGGCAGCATATTTCCCCTACATTCATCGCGAAATTTCTCAGAAAAATACAGTAAACTTCCACGTTGAAACACTGCACAAGTTGTACCCCAGCGTTGTACGAACTCACCAGATTTCGTACATCAGATTTGGCAAAGAGCTGAACATTTCCTGCATCTTGAACTGCACAGATTTCAGCAAATGGTAATTGGGCTTTAGCTATATATATATTCGATTCAAATACTATAAGATATTCATGTTACGCCTTGTTTTGAATTACTGTTCGAGCACTTGTTTCGTTTCAGATTTTCGCTTCGTGTCATGTTCATGCTACGATAGATCGCTATGTTTTAGCACTGATATTTCTGTCGTAATATGGGTCTACGGAATATTCCGCACTCTGAGTTACGTGGTGTAACTATGGCCTCGATACCTTAGAGGAGTAAAAATTAGGGACTGATCAGTAAACCATAGAGACGAAGTAATTATCAGTTCTACCTGTTATGTTATGCTCTATTCTGTATCTGCTCTGTTCTGGAATCTGTTAATCAGTATATGTATATTTTGTTATGCTCGAATGATATCCCCCACTTGCTGAGTGTTTTCCCAAACACTCACCCCTTACTTCTCCCACCAGATAAGAACGAAGAGCAGGTTGAAGAAGAAGAACAAGAGTTGTTCTGTGGCTGGTGAAGATTCAGTTTTTATTAATGTATTGTTTTCGCTTCCCCATTTCTGTTATTCAGAATTTGATTTTCAGATGTAAAAACGATTTATTTTGGTTATGTAATAGACTGGTTTTGATCTATACTATAAGGCTTAATGTTTTACAATTTTATATTTATTTAATCTTGACGATGTCATGAGTCTCGGTCTCGGGGCGTGACAACGTCGATCACTATCACGTGTCAAGATGACCCATCAATGTTGAGTTGTAATGGACGGTCGCCATAACGTTCCCAGTAATATGAGCAACGTCATGAGAGTTCCATCCAACTCACAGCAAGTTTCAATGACGTGCACAGCTTTTCGGCACATAGAACCCCCTAATAATATGAGTCGGGCTATGTATGTGGGTAGCATTGACGTACACCCATTGTTGATGGAATGTAAGAAATTTTAAACAATATTTAAATTCCCTTAGCTTCATGATCTTATCGAATAAAATTTTTATGATCAATTTAGAAGTCATGGACTAACATTCTCTAAGAGTGCTTCCAGGTGGTTGGAGGGGTTAAGGCCCACTTACAAACCAACCTCCTTAGACAAAACAACGCCCTTCAGGGAGACTTAGCCGGTAAAAGCCATTTTTAAGCCAGTCTATAAAGGTCTCCCTTAGATAACGTTTTGTCACATTTCTTCATAATTATCAATAAACTAAGTTGATTCAATTTAATCATGAAACTTTCAAAGTTGATATAAATTTCAAATCAAATTTAAAATGAGGGATTTTAATTTTGAAATTTGGTCTCAATAGTTTCAAATCAAATTAAAAAATTGTGGATTCAACAGATATATATCACATATATAATTGGGATGATCGATAAGCGAGAGCTATGCGATCCGTGGTTGCCAAGCACGGATCTAGATCCAATCCTAGGTGACATGCAGTATGCAAATGCAATCTTATTACATAAACTTCCAGTTTTATAAGCCTTCGGTCTTCAATATCTTTGATCATCATCTCCACCATCTTCAAAATTATCCTCCCACTAAGACTTTTCAAAAAATTAATTTTGGTCCAACCAAAAACCCCAATAGCAAGTATCGCCCAAAACCCATCGAGCCACCAGGGACAGGCCCGAAAAAACCGTAGGATTCAAATTTCGCAGCCTCATCTCCGCCCCGGCACCGCTGCCCACACAGGTGAAGCACGCGTGCTACACGCTGTGCGCGTCCCTGTGCGCGACGTGCGTGCACAGGGGTCGGCCACGAGCGTGCGGAACGTGCATGCATGGGTACCGTCCAACGGGCGCAATGCCCGTCGGGGTGTGCGCGATAGGCATGTGCCCGCCGCAACGTGTGCTCATGATGCATGCACCTGCCCTGCGATACCCGCTGCGATGTGCGCGCGGCTAGCGCGCGCGGCGTGCTCGACGTGCGCGAGCGGCGGTCGCATGGAAGAAATTTATTTTTTGAAAAATGAGATTTATGATGCAATTCAGGCAGAATGGTGCATTGAAAGATTCGAGCCAAAGCTCTGATACCGCTGTTAGAGCAGCGGACGGATCCGGATCTCGCTTCCGAGGCGCAACAGATGAATTTAAATTTGAGTCCGGGAATGGTCAATACACCTAAATAAAAATAAAAACATTCATAGAATATTTAGAGGATACCTTGATCGCGTCTAGGTGCCTGGCTCCTACAAATTCCACGAGGGAATTGGCACTTCAACGGTTGAACGGCTGGATGACTGCGTAATCTGGTCCACGACCAGAATCTCAACTCCTTTGCCTATTTGCACTATAAAACCAACAAAAATTTCACGGACGGAATCTCCTCGCCGAGATGGTCGGAACAAATGCTGACGGGCGGCGACGCGTCTGCAACGGGCACCGACGGCGGCGGCGAGGGAAGAAGAGAGAGGGGAGGAGTTTGCTGAATAGCTTTTGGTGTTTTTCTTTCTCATTATTGAAAGTGTCTCCTCCTTGCCATATTTATATACTGAGGGATAGAGTTTGATTTGAAGAAACCGTGAATATTCGGTTCAACTCAAACTGTAAACATTCGGTTCAACTCGAACAGTGAACATTCGATTCAACTCAAACAGTGAACATTCGGTTCAAGTCAAATAGTGAACATTTGTTTCGACTTCCTCGATTGTGGTCTCATCATAATCCCGATCGATGATCAGATGTCACCGATATGCTCAGTTTACAAAACTGATCATTACGATGCAAAATCAAATTTCGGACCACTAAATCTATATATGACAAGTTTACTCTCATTAGATAAATATGGAAGTCCTTCTCTCTTAGCTACTTTTAGGAAGTCATACTCCCAACATTCCTCTTACAATACTCAACACTTTGAGTACCATATCCATAGGGGAATTGGAAAACCAGTAGTTGTGTAACACTCAGTGGTTCAGGGATACAAGTAGCCGTGGGCTCACAACATTTATGACTCGAAAAACACATTTTCGGACTTGCCCATCGAATCATGGTAAAACATCTAGCAACATCGCCCCATGATCCCCTAGGCATCCCTGATATTGCCTGCAAGAACCAGTCGGTCATGGTTAGCGTACAGTATGGTCCTTTCAACTCAAATATCCTGATCAGATCAACGATCACTAGTAAATCTAGAGTCGCTAGAGATCCAATAATCATGCATACATCTTGGAGATCAAATAGTGACATCACATGTGTTACTAGGTAAACCATTTACCTAAAACACATCTAGTACTATGGCCAGAGATTTGTCACACTATTATCTCCTCAGATAGGATAGGATATCCATGCACAAGGGCGAGCGGTGAATACTCGACAACGAAGCATCGACTCCTACATGCATCGGGATCTCACCCAACCCCACCACCTGATGACCCCAACTGAGTCGGTAAACGGGTCAAAGTGAGGCACCTATCATGTAGAGTCTCAATGACGTTTCGAGTAATAAGGACTAATCTGTACAACCAAGAACTCGGACTTAATCCACTATACAAATGGTAACCACTTGGAAAGTTCGAACGAGGGTAGTTTGATAGATCACCAGGTTACTATCCATTTGCATGCTCAGAACATTACTATGTTTCCTACCAATGAAACGTGGTACTTCGCATCGCAGATGCTAGTCTTAAGCTCTGGAGGTCCTTATCCTCTTTTGAACGGCCCAATTGACTAGGAACATGTTTAGAATACACAGTGACTATTAGATGTGTTTCATGATAGCCATCAAATCCACTATCACATCTAACATCACCACCTGATGACCCCAACTGAGTCGGTAAACGGGTCAAAGTGAGGCACCTATCATGTAGAGTCTCAATGACGTTTCGAGTAATAAGGACTAATCTGTACAACCAAGAACTCGGACTTAATCCACTAGACAAATGGTAACCACTTGGAAAGTTCGAACGAGGGTAGTTTGATAGATCACCAGGTTACTATCCATTTGCATGCTCAGAACATTACTATGTTTCCTACCAATGAAACGTTGTACTTCGCATCGCAGATGCTAGTCTTAAGCTCTGGAGGTCCTTATCCTCTTTTGAACGGCCCAATTGACTAGGAACATGTTTAGAATACACAGTGACTATTAGATGTGTTTCATGATAGCCATCAAATCCACTATCACATCTAACATACACTATAGTGCATTCAAGGTCTTTATCCAAAAATTGTAATTGTTACGATAAATTTTATTAGTTTTGGTGATAAAAAAACTAAGACTAAGAATTGTTCTTAAGTTTTCGCAGAGGATTTCAGATTCTGTGACGTCATACAAGTGTATTGAGGATTTCAGATTCCGTGACGTCATACAAGTGTATTGAGGATTTCAGATTCGAGAGTTCTGAGTTGCGTTGACATCTGTGTTGACTTTTCGGGAAGTATTCCAAACGAGCAGAGTTAAGTATTCAGAGATTCAGATTATGTTATCGGGTTGATGCTTTCAAATCGGATTTGGTTATTTGGATCAGTTGAGTATTCGGGTCAGTTAATTCAGATATCGCGACAGTTATTCAGACTTGAGTTCATTAAGACTTGATTCAGGAGCTACAGTAAGAGATCTGTTGTAGAGCAAATTTTATTCAGACTTGATTCAGAGGAGTTAGTAACAGACTCCGTGGTATTATTCAGATTTGAGAGTATAAACAGATTCCAATCTAGTTACTTCAGATATCAGTATTTCAGAAGTGGTTACAGAATGCTCAGTGAGTATAACATATTCGAGGAAAATTCAGATTTGAGTACAGTACTTTTGCAGATTCTCTAAGCATTCAGATTTGACAAAATTGCAAGCATACTCAAGTGTGAGTTTCGATTCTCTTCAGAAGTTATCAAAGAATTCTTTAGATAGAATCAACGGTCAAAGTTTAAATCGTATAAAAGTATGGAATTAAGGAGACAATATCAGAGCTATTTTGGGTAAAATTGCACAGTGCAGAATGCTTGATACGATGATTACCCGCTTTGGGATAGAATCAACGGTCAAAGTTTAAATCGTAATAAAAGTATGGAATTAAGGAGACAATATCAGAGCTATTTTGGGTAAAATTGCACAGTGCAGAATGCTTGATACGATGATTACCCGCTTTGGAATATAAGTCAATTTAGCCCTGACAAGCGCAGTTTACCTTTTGTATGGAATTAATTGAGCATTAAATGCTATGATACGATGAAGATATGCGAAAGAGCTTATCTCTACTGGAATTTAATGACCGTTGAAGACAAAGAGTATAAATGGCTGAAGAATTCAAATGAAGAAGTGTTCTGCTTCTTCTGCGTCTTCTGATCCTCTACGGTATCAATGTTTCAAAAAGCTCTCAAATACTCACTGGAACAATTCATCTTGCAAAAACATTCTATGTCCAGTATTACAACTTGAAGAACAATCAAGTTTATCCTTCATAGTTTTAACCTTCGAGTTATCTTCTGGTTTACATTTGTAAACAGTTCTTGTTGATAAAAGAACCAGAAGATCTACAGTACTCAATAACATTGTATTTCATTGTAATATTTATCTTTGAGCCTGTAAAAGACTTGTTGTGTGAAGCAGTCTTGAAAATTACATTGATTGTATTAAGTAGTCGTATCTGCTTGTATTTGAAGTTGTTAGGAGTTCATCTTGAGCGAGGCTCGGTGACTGGGTGTAGACAGAAGCTGTGTGCATCAAATTTCTTCTAGTGGAACCTTCCTGCAAAGGAAGAAGGGGAGACGTAGGATTTGATATCCGAACTTCCATAAACAAACTCTGAACCTTGCAATTTTACTTTACAATATCGCATTTTCCATTTATACTGTTCACTGGTTGATCGACTTCTTTCCGCACATTTATTGTTAGTCAAGAAATCAGATTTCTAACTGAGATACCTCAGATCTGGTAACTCAGATCTGAGTTAAGCAAGGTGCTTGTAAAATTACGTTTAAAGGTTTCGAAAATTTAAAATACCAAGGAGTTCATTCAACCCTCCCCTTCTGAACTCTTAAGGATGTTTTCGATCCGTATTGATCTTATCAATTGGTATCAGAGCCTGCGCATCTCAGTTATTTAACAGTCTGTTATTTACGTTATATATATTTCAAAATGTCTACCTCACATAACAAGATTCCCATGTTTTCGAATGAGGACTATGATGATTGGAAGATCAGGATGCAAGCACACTTGGCCGCGCAAGATGATGACATGTGGTATGTCATCACAAATGGTCCCATGAAGAACTTGAAAGCCAACACTACAATAGCTATAACTGAAGGAGCACCTCAGTAGGTTGAAAAGAATCGACATGAATACACAATCGAGGATAAGAAAAAGGCAAATCTGGACAATGTGGATAAGGATATTCTTTATAAGACGCTGGATAAAAACATGTTCAGAAAGATCAAAACCTGTGCCACAGCAAAGGAGATTCGGGAGAAGCTGATTCAGATCTGTGAGGGCTCGACGAAACCAAGGAGAACAAATTAACTGTAGCCCAGCAGAAATATGAATCAATCAAGATGCGAGAGGGAGAAACAATGGTTGAGTTCGATGAACGCTTTAGTGCTGTAGTGATTGAACTAAAAAGTCTGGGAAAAGAATACAGCAATCGTGAGTTGGCACTGAAAGCGATGAGAGAACTTCCCAGGGAGTGGGATGTCAAGACAATGCCATTAGGGAATCTAAGGATCTAAACAAGCTGGAGCTTCATGATCTGTTTGCAAACCTGAAGGCATATGAGTTTGAGTTAGAAACAAGATCTGAGGCAGGACCGTCGACCTCTCAACCAACTAAAGCTCTTGCTGCAACAACATCAGAACAGTGCTCACCAAGTAAATCTGCCGAACAACTCAGCAATGATGCAATGTCCCTCTTCGTCAAGAAGTTTGGGAAATTCCTGAGAGATCCTATAACCCTTCTTTCTCTTACAATAATGCCAACAAATTTGAAAAATTATCTACTGATATGAATTGCTACAACTGTGGTCGTCCAGGTCACTTTGCTGCAGATTGTAATAGGCCAAAGAAGGAGGACAGACCTAAAAGAGATGAGAAGAAGGAAGATAGATCCAAGGAAAGATCAAAAGATAGAAGGATGAGGACAAGATCTGACAACAGAAAGAATGATAAAAAAGTGCTTGTTGCAGAAGAAAGCAACAAAAACTGGGCAGATTCAGACTCCGATTCTTCATCCAGTAGCTCTGCATCAAGCGATAGTGAATAGGAGGAAGTTCATTGTCTGATGGCTAATCAGTCTTCTGATTACGAAGTATTTGACTTCTCAAACATTTAATTTACACGCGAGGACCTAATCAACTCACTCAATGAAATGGTCCATGAGTACAAGAAGCTTTCTCAAACATTCGAGGAAGTCAAAGCTGAAAACATGGATTTGAAAAATAGTTCCGTGGAACCAAGCACTGTTCAACTTGGTGAAACTGACAGTTTACAAATCGAGTTGAGTAAGCTGAAGACCGAGAATGAATCGTTGAGATTAAGATCCTGTGAGCTCGAATCTGAAAACGAGAGGTTAAATCTGGTGATGAGCTCCTGGACCTAGTCTTTTGTTTCTCTAAGCAAGCTGCATGAAACTCAAAAGCCATTAAATGATAAATCTAGCTTCGGTTTCAATGTTGGAGAAAGAAGTTCTGGAGAGACATGTACTCAGTCAAATAAGGTATATACAAATCGAGTTGAGTAAGCTGAAGACCGAGAATGAATCGTTGAGATTAGATCCTGTGAGCTCGAATCTGAAAACGAGAGGTTAAATCTGGTGATGAGCTCCTGGACCCAGTCTTTTGTTTCTCTAAGCAAGCTGCATGAAACTCAAAAGCCATTAAATGATAAATCTAGCTTCGGTTTCAATGTTGGAGAAAGAAGTTCTGGAGAGACATGTACTCAGTCAAATAAGGTATATGACAAGTTCAAAAAGATGAATTTTGTCAAAGCCAGTGTGATACATGATACATGTGATTCGGTAAGGTATGATGACCAGATCTCGGGGTAATTGAATTAGAAAGGGAAAGCTGGTATTGGCTATAACAGACCCGAGAACTCTAAGACTAGTTGGCTAAAGAACAGACTTGACAAGGAAAAGGCGAAAGCTGGATCCAAGTCGTTTGTTCAGAACCAACAAAGACGTGGTTCTAAGAAGTTCAAGTCTGAATGGAGAAAGGTTCAGCCCCGAAGAGATCTGAATGGTCAAAATACCAAACCAAAACTCAATAGATCTCACCATATTCCTGCACACACCCTTATGGACTTTCATACTGGGAAACCTATTAAGGTAATTCAAGTATGGGTCCCGACAGGGGTAATCCTATCTGGACCCAAGTAAAATTTGGTAGCAAAATTTGTTTTCGTGTTTGTAGGATAACAGGTACAAGGTTGGAGATGAGTCAATCATATGGTACCTAGATAGTGGGTGTGCTCGACATATGACTGGAAACCCAAAGCTATTAACAGATGTGATTCCTCACAAAGGAGCAAAATTGTTTTTGCTGATCACTCACATGGTAAGATAAGCTTACCCACGGCAACATTTCAATATCTGATATTTTAGTTGTTGAAAATTTGTGCTATAATTTAATTATTATAAGTCAGCTGTGTGACAAGGGTTACACAGTCAGCTTTCAAAAGCACACTTGCACAGTTCAGAGTCCAGAAGGTCTGACTATATTGGTAGGTAAAATATCGGGGAATACCTACATTATCAATTGGTCAGAACCAATGGGATCTGAACAGATCTGCCTTGCAGCTGATTCCTCCAAGAGTTGGCTATGGCATCAGCGAATGAATCATCTGAAGTTTAAAACACTTGCCAAATTGAGTCAGCATGAACTGGTTTCTGGTATTCCTAAAATCAATTTTTCTAAAGACAAGATATGTGCCGCATGTCAGCTTGGCAAACAAATCCGTTCTACTTTTAAAATAAAGGCAGTAAACGTTCTTCCCGAAGCTTAGAGATTTTTCATATGGATCTTTTTGGTCCTATTCTCGTAACTAGCTTAGGGGAACGAACTACACCCTAGTCGTTGTTGATGATTTTACAAAATTTACTTGGGTGATGTTTCTAAAATCAAAATATGATACCGCTGACCAACTGATTCGGCTTTTAAAACGTTTACAAAATGACAGATGTTGTAAAGTCAACAGGATAAGAAGCGATCGAGGTACCGAGTTTTTAAATCAAAAATTATCTTCTTATCTGGATGACATAGGGATAAAGCATGAGCTTTCTGCAGCTAGAACTCCTCAACAGAACGGGCTGGTTGAAAGGAGAAATCGTACTTTAAAAGAAGCTGCTAGATCTATGATTGCTTACTCCGGGATCTCAAAAATTTTGCGCAGAAGCAGTTAATACAACTTGCTACACTCAGAACAGATCTATGATTAATAAATTGCATGATAAAACCCCTTATGAGATCTGGAGTGGCAAGAAACCTGACATATCATATTTCAGGGTGTTTGTGTGTATATGTTTCATTCATAATAATGGTAAAAAGAACCTAACAGCTTTTGATGAAAAATCTGATGCAGGTATCTTCCTAGGTTATTCAGCGATGAGCAAAGCTTATCGGGTGTTCAAAAATCGAAGTCTGACCGTTGAAGAATCCGCACACATTTTCTTTGATGAAACAAGCTTTAGATCCAACTCAGTTGCGAGCCTCAACGATATGTGCACACTCTTAGAATCATCATGTCTTGATGACTCAGATGATGAAGTGCCACAACTAAGATACTCAGCAGAGTTACAACCAGAGCTGGACACACCGCACAACAACGCTCAAACAGATCTGACAGGTAACCCAGTGGTGCTGATTTGACTAACGTTGACCAGGGGTAGGATCAGATCTCATCAAGCGTGCCAGCTGCTGAAACTCAATCGACCAATGCTCAAGATGTTGCACAAACAGATCCCATAGTACATCAATCAACATCTGATGCACAAAATGCTAGCACCTATCAACTGGTTTTTGGATCAAATCTGGAACAAGGATCTTATCAATTGACATCAACAATCCAGATGCGACCATCCAGCCAGACATCCAAGCAGAACAAGGAGCAAATCCAATCGGATCTGTTCTTTGGTGGAATAGAAATCATCCACCCGAGCAGGTCATAGGTAACATAAATTCTCATGTTCGCACAGCCAGCTTATGCATGATCATTTTGATTCAGCATTCATCTCACATATAGAACCAAAACAGATAGATGAAGCCTTAGCAGACCCAAGCTAGGTAGATGCAACGCAAGAAGAACTAAATCAGTTTAAGAGAAATAATGTTTGGCAACTTGTACCTAGACCTTCTAATCATTCAGTGATAGGAACTAGATGGGTCTTTAGGAACAAACTGAATGAAGATGGAGTAGTAACAAGAAACAAAGCTAGATTACTTGCTCAGGGCTTTAGGCAAATGGAAGGAATAGATTTCGATGAAACTTTTGCTCATGTAGCCAGATTAGAAGCCATCCACATGTTTCTTGCTTATGCTGCATTTAAAGATTTTAAGGTTTTTCAAATGGATGTTAAGAGTTCATTTTTCTTAATGGAATATTAACAGAGGAAGTGTATGTTGCACAAACTCCTGGCTTCGTAAATCATACATATCCAGATTATGTTTATAAATTGGATAAAGCTCTATACGGGTTGAAGCAAGCACCCAGAGCTTGGTATGATACACTATCTAAATTCCTTATCGAGCATGATTTCACTATAGGCACAGTTGATAAGACGCTATTTAAATTTGTGAAATCTGATCATGTCCTGTTAGTGCAAATTTATGTTGATGACATTATATTTGGGTAAACTAACCCCAAACTATGCCAGAAATTTTCTAAGTTAATGCAGGACAAGTTTGAGATGAGCATGATGGGAGAGCTCACATTCTTTCTGGGATTACAAGTGAGACAGCTTGACAATGGAATCTTCATCAATAAAGCAAAATATACGAAAGAACTGCTGAAGAAATTCGGGATGGACAACTGTTCAGCAACAGCAACCCCAATGAGCTCCTCAATCAAGCTAGATAAAGACGAAGCTGGATCTGCCATTGAGGTATCTCTATAACGTGGTATTATAGGCTCCCTGCTTTATTTAACTGCTAGCAGACCAGACATCAATTTTGCTGTCTGTATGTGTGATAGATACCAAGCGGAGCCAAATAAATCTCATTATATTGATGTAAAGCGTATACTGAAATATCTTAAGGGAACTTCCAATGTGGGTCTTTGGTATCCCAAAGACTCTAGCTTTCAACTAATTGGTTAAAGTGATGCAGACTACGCAGGATGCATGGTTGATCGTAGAAGCACAAGTGGTACTTGTCAATTCTTAGGATATCGACTGATTTCCTGGTTTAGTAAGAAGCAGACCTCTATTGCAACATCCACAGCTGAAGCAGAGTACTTAGCGGCTGGAAGCTGCTGTGCTCAGATCTTATGGATACAACACCAGCTAAAGGACTACGACATTGATGCTTCTAAAGCGCCTATTCTCTGTGACAACACCAGTGCCATCGCGATTTCCCAAAATCCAGTCCTGCACTCTAGAACAAAGCACATCGACATCAGGCATCATTTCATAAGAGATCATGTACTCAAGAAGGACGTCAGGTTGGAGTATGTGTTGACTGACCAGCAAGTAGCTGACATCTTCACAAAGCCTCTATCAGACGCTAAGTTTTCTTATTTTAGAAACCTTTTGGGTCTCTTAGAACTGCCTTGATTTGTCTCTGAGATAACAATTGCAGGTTGAAAAGCTTCTTTGTTTATCAGATCTGAGTCTACTTGTTAGATAAAATTTATTAGTTTTGGTGATAACAAAATTAAGACAAGTGCTGAATTCAAATTTACTTTTGGACAATCAGCCGTTGCAATTAACAGCTTCGCATATTCAGTTGCAAATACTCAGCTATTGAACTGTTATTCAGATGTTAGTTATTGAGTAGAAGAAGTCAGATAATCGGATTGAGTTTTTCAGTTGTTAGCTATCAGATCTTGATATTCGGGATTGACTCAGATGTTGAGGTGAAGCACTTAGGTATCGGGTTATTATTTTAGATGTGATATCATTTCAGATGTTGAGTAGAGTTGTTTTGATATCAGTTATGATTTATTCAGATGTCAGAATACATGAGTAACGAAGCTAGTATTTCAGCTGTTACAACATTCAGTTGTTGGCATATTTTAGCTGTTACTACATTCAGCTGTGACAGCTATTCAGCGTTACAACATTCAGTTGTTGGCATATTTTAGCTGTTACTACATTCAGCTGTGACAGCTATTCAGCGATGAAATAGTCGTCCTCTTCAAGAAAGAAATAATAGTTATAAAGGGAAAACTTTCAGGCGAAAACGACGAATGGATTGAAGCGCTATCAATGTTTAAATTGGAAATAATCAATGGTGAAGATTAAATCGTACAATTGTCTGGAATTACGGAAACACAGTCAGTGCTATTTTGGATAAATAGTACGCAGTATACAGAGGATGTTATACGGTGTTTGCACAAATATGGATAAACGAAAATTTGGCTCTGACGAAGCGCAATTTACCTCTGGTGGAGCAGAATATGCGATGGACACATATTCAAAAAGGAATTTTGTTTCCTTGGAGAGATTTAATGACCGTTGTGGACGAAGGGTATATATAGCGGGATTTTTAATTGAAGAAGGTCTCGCCCTCTCGCTCCCTCTTTGTCTCGCATCCACTCTGTTATTCAACGTTTCCATTACTCTCGATCTTTTCATCAATCGATACTATTTTTCAAAAGCTCACACAATTTACTGGAAATCATATATTGCAGAAATTACTAAAAGTACAGTAACCCATCTCGAAGAACACCATCCTTGATCTTCATAGATATTACCTTCGAGATACATCTTCTGGTTACCTTGTGTAATCGAGTTTTATTGTTAAAACCAGAAGATTTACAGTCTCAATAGCTTTGTATTTCATTGTTGAGTCTGTAACAAACATGCTACACAAAGCCGTTTGATAGAAATTCTAAGTGTTGTATTCAGCAGTTGCATCTGCTTGTTGTTGGGAGTTGCTAGGAGTTCACCTGGAACGAGGCTCGGTGACTGGGTGGTTACAGAGGCTGTAAACATCAAATCTTCTAGTGGAACCTTCCTGAAATGGAATAAGGGGAGACGTATGATATTGATATCCGAACTTCCATAAACAAACTCTTGACCCTGAACTTTTACTTATCTCATTTATTTAAGCTTTCACTGTTCACAGATTAATCAATTTATTTCCGCACAATATTTGTTAGTTGAGAAATCTGATTTAAGACTGAGATACCTTAAATCTGGTAACTCGGATTTAAGTTAAGCGGGTGCTTGTAAAAATCGTTTTAAAGGTTTCGAAAATATTTAAAAATACAAAGGAGTTCATTCAACCCCCCCTTCTGAACTCCCAGGCCTGTTTTTCGATCCATATTGATCCTATCAATTGGTATCAGACCCTGCGCATCTCAGTTATTGAACAGTCTGTTGTTTGTGTTTATCATATTTTAAAATGTCTACTTCTCACAAAAAAATTCCCATGTTTTCCAAGGAGGACTACGATGACTGGAAGATTCCCATGAAAGCGCATCTGGCTGCTTAGGATGATGACATGTGGTCAGTTATCATAGAAGGACCGATGAAAATTATGAATCCAAACTTGGCATTTGCTATATCTAATGGAGAGCCCCAGTATCTAGAGAAGAGCAGACATGAGTACACCAACGAAGACAAAAAGAAAGAAAATCTGGACAATGTGGCCAGGGACATTCTCTACAAGACACTGGACAAAAACATGTTCAGCAAGATAAAAACCTGTGCCACAGCAAAAGATATTTGGAAAAAGCTGACACAAATATGTGAAGGAAACGATGAGACAAAACAGAACAAGCTGACTGTCGCTCAGCAGAAATATGAATCTATGAAGATGAAGGATGGAGAAACAATGACGGAGTTTGATGAGCGATTCAGCGTCGTGGTGATTGAGTTGACTAGCTTGGGAAAAGAGTATAGCAACCGTGAGTTGGCTTTGAAGGTGATGAGAGCGTTGCCCAGGGAATGAGACGTTAAGGCGATGGTCATGTGGGAGTCCAAGGATCTCAATAAGCTGGAGCTTCACGATCTATTTTCAAACCTTAAAGCTTATGAGTTCGAGTTGGAAACAAGAGCAGAAGCTGGACCGTCAACCTCCCAGTCGACTAAAGCGCTAGCAGCTACAACATCTGAATAGTGCTCTCCCAGCACTAGCAAGACAGCTGATCAACTCAGCAATGACGTCATGTCCCTCTTCTTTAAGAAGTTTGGGAAATACTTGAGAAGATCCTACAATCCTTCTACTCCTTATAACAATGTCCATAAAAATTATAAAATTACAACCGATATGAACTGTTTTAATTGTGGACGTCCAGGGCACTTTGCATCTGATTGCAACAGGCAAAAAAAGGAGGATAGATACAAAAGAGATGACAAGATGGAGGATCGATACAGAAGGGATGTGTGACGCCCAAACCCAAGGGAGTCATTGGAATAGGAAAATTCAAAAAAATAATAAAAATAAAAGGACCAAATGGGAATATGTAAACTGAAATTAAACTAACTGGCGCCAAATGAATAATAAAAGAAAACATATGTCAAACAAATCTCTATTCATAACGCAAATTTGCGAAGTTACAACTACCGGACTTTATATATGTTCAAAATTGTTGAAACATATCTTAATACAATCGACAAAAGATCCAAAACAACAAAAGCTAAGGCTCTGCGGAAGACGCCGGACTTTGACAGACACATTTCCCCCAATCCAAATCAACTTGCACCATCCGCCTGCTCCTGAGATGCCTCACCTGCATTGAGAAAAATAATGAGCCTAGGGCTAAACAAGTAAAACTGGAAATACAATTCACATAATGCAGGCGACTGAAACTGAACTCGCTAATTAAAGACAATTCGAAGCTCAAATCTGAATTGCTTATGCTGGATGATTCATGATCTAGAGGCTCTCTGCTGGTCATTGTTCATGAAGCACGTTAACTACTGATCAGTAATTCTCTATGAAGGGATTACAGATTTCCATAATCATGTCTCTTCCATGAAGGGATTATGGTCCTACTGTAATCCTGTCCCTTCACAATGATCGGGTCCTCGAATTCTGAAGTCTGAACTTTACTTCTCCCTGAAATAGCTTTATACCAGTTCTTGATCAAAAGTTGATCACTGAAAGCTGGTAGATTCAATTCCATGAAACTCATTTTATTTTAAAAGCGCTACTGAGTGTACAGTTGTACTTGGGGTTGAGTACCAGCTCTAAGGAAAAGAACTCGGGAGTGCTAAAAACAGACGACGCTAAGAAGAAGATGTCACTTGGGAAAACAGACATTGGTACAATTCAGACTTTGGTACAAATAAAAACCAGACGCAAGGAAATCGCTAATCGTAAGTAAAACCAGATGGGACTCGGGAATGATTATATTACTTAAAACGATGTCGTTTGCACAACAACCAGACGTAAACCAATTTAGGTTGGTCAACGCAAATGTTAACAATCAACTGCTGAACATAGAACAGTGTAACGACTGAACACAATGATAAAATACAACGGCTGATTATGAACAGTGAGACTGCTGGACATAACTATGGAATGCAACTGCTGGTGAACAGTGCGAATGCTGGACACTACGAATGGAATGCAACTGCTGGTGAACAGTGTGACTGCTGGACACTACGAATGGAATGCTTCGACTCAGACAGAATCTAAACAAACTAACTCCACTTATCAAATCAGGACTTGCTCCCGATCTAACCAGCGTCGTTTATTCATTCCAATTCAATGTCCAGAGTCTTCAAGGTACTTCAGAAAGCAAGAACTTCTCTGGAATCTGTACAACTCAGTATATTTTAAAGTATACCATTCCTGGTTAACTTTCTGGTGAGTTTCCTCAAAGTAAAGTGTCAAGGCAGTGAATCCACAACTCATACTCAACATACATGAACTATACTGGAACTTGAACAGGCAAGTGTACACAAAAAACAACGAAGCAATTTATGTTTTCTCAATACAGCAAGAATCAGATTTACTTTCCTGAAACGAAGATCGCAACGCACAGATGATCACGGCGGGAAGTCTCCACAAGCACACAGAAGAACTGATTATCTTTAGAGAACTAAAAATTTTAAGTACAACCAAAATGAACCCAGAAACTTACGTAAATCATTTTATATAAGGGATAATGATTAAGTAGTAGGTAAAAACACTTGAGTAGGCATGGTTGTCGTGCCAACTCCTGTCCTTCTTTCAAAAGATTTATAAAAACTCCCCACTACTATTTTGATTTGTAAATTTGATGCAACACTTTAAAACAGAGCTCCCTTTTAAAAAATCTCATTTTATTTTTGAAAGGAACAAGTCTGGATTCTAACAGATTTGTGCTTGGGCGAAATCCTTCCGAAACCTCCTGCAGTTGCTAAAATCTGAAAAAGAAAATGGAATCAGATTTATACTGAAATCTGAATGCTTAAACTCAAAACAGCCCTTGGAAAGAAAGGCTAATCAATTTGTGGTTCTTTGGGATTTTGGGGCGCTACAACTCTACCCTCCTTAAAGAAATTTCGTCCCCGAGATTTACTTACCAAAAAACTCCGGGTAGAGACTACGCATATCTTCTTCTGTTTCCCAAGTCGCTTCTCGTTTAGACTGGTTAGTCCACTGAATTTTTACCATTGAGATACTGTGATTCCTTAATTTTCTATTCTCTCTATGAAGAATTCTTTCTGGTCGCTCCTCATAGCTCAAATCTGGTTCTAGTTGGATTGGTTCATAGCTTAATATATGCGACGGGTTGGAAACATATCTCCTCAGAGCTGATATGTGAAAAACATTATGCACTGAGGACAGCTGTGGGGGTAAGGATAGTCTATAAGCCAACGTTCCTACTTTGTCCAAAATCTCGAATGGACCAATGAACCTTGGACTTAGCTTACCCTTCTTCCCAAATATCATCACGCCCTTCATCGGTGCTACTTTCAAGAAGACATGGTCTCCAGATTCGAAACTCAACTCGTGGCGTCTGTCGTCAACATAACTCTTTTGCCTGCTTTGAGAAATCTTCAATCGGTCTCTCACTTTCCGAATCACTTGAGAAGTCTGCTCTACTAAGTCTGGTCTCAAACTAGCTCGTTCTCCTATCTCATCCCAGTGAAGGGGTGTTCTACACTTTTTCTACCATAAACGGCTTCGTAGGGGGCCTTCTCGATGGATGCTTGAAACTATTGTTGTACGTGAATTCCACTAAGGGCAGCTTTGAATCCCAGCTTTCTGGAAAATTGAGAATACAAGCTCTAAGAAAGTCTTCTAAGATCTGAATCACTCTATCTGATTGACCATCGTCTAAGGGTTAAAAGCTATGCTAAAGGTTAACTTTGTACCCAAAGCTCGGTGTAGACTCTTCCAGAAAGCTGATGTAAATTTCGAATCTCTGACAGACACAATAGATATTGGAATCCCATGAAGTCTGACTATCTCCTTCACATACAACTCAGCGTATTTGCCCACATCATAAGTTGTCTTGACTGGTAGGAAGTGAGCAGATTTGGTTTGTCGATCTACTATAACCCAAATTGAATTGTAACCCTGGACAGATCTGGGTAAACCAACTACAAAATCCATTGCAATGCTCTCCCACTTCCATTCTGGTATTGGCAGGGGTTTAAGCATTCCAGCTGGTCTCTGGTGCTCAGCTTTCACCAGCTGACAAGTCAGGCACTTTGAAACAAATCTGGCAACATCGCGTTTCATGCCTGGCCACCAGTACAGCTTCTGCAGATCTTTGTACATCTTAGTGCTCCCGGGATGAACTGAATATGGAGCGCTGTGAGCTTCTGAGATCAGCTCTGACCTCAAATTGTTCATTTTAGGAACCCACAATCTACCATGAAATCTTATAATACCTTCTCCTAAAGTATAGAGTTTGCTGCCGCTCTCTAAATCTTGTTTAACCCATCTCTGCAACCGTTCATCTAACAGTTGTCCTTCTCGGATCTGATTCAACAGATTTGATCGAATGGGGAAATCTGCTAGGACTGCAATTCTATAACTAGGAATCAGCTCTAGTCCAAACCTTTCAATTTCATAAGCTAAGGGCCTTTGGACAGAAAGCTGGGCTACACTAATTGATTTTCTGCTAAGAGCAATTGCCACCACGTTGGCTTTTCCAGGGTGGTAGCTGATAGTGCAGTCGTAATCTTTAACCAGCTCTAGCCACCTTCTCTGTCTCATATTTAACTCTTTCTGAGTAAAGAAGTACTTCAAACTCTTGTGATCCTAAAAATCTCAGACTTCTCCACCATACAAATAATTTCTCCAGATCTTAAGGGCAAAAACCACAGCTGCTAATTCTGAATCATGCGTGGGGTAATTCCTCTCATGATTCTTCAGTTGTCTGGAGGCATAAGCTATCACCCTTTGATTCTGCATCAAAACAGCTCCTAATCCTAACTTAGAAGCATCGGTGAAGATCACAAAATTCCCTTGTTCAGAAGGCATGGTTAAAACTGGAGCCTCTATCAATGCTTGCTTCAAATTTTCAAAACTCTGCTGAAACTGGAAGTCCATTCAAATTTAACTTGCTTCCTGGTCAGCGTTGTCAATGGAACTGCTGTCCTTGAAAACCCTTGAATAAATCGTCTGTAGTAACCAGCAAGTCCTAAAAAGCTCCTTACTTCTGAAACAGATCTTGGCACAGGCCAGTCTCGCACAGCTTCTACCTTCACTGGACTTCTAAACCATCTTTCAAAATAATATGTCCTAGAAACGCCACTTTCTACAACCAGAACTCACATTTGCTAAACATAGCAAACAGCCTCCTATCATTCAAAATTTGAAACACTATACGAAGTTGACTAGCATGCTCAGGGCTGGTCTTGGAATATACTAGGATATCGTCTATAAATACTATTACGAATCGATCCAAAAAGGGCTAAAAAACTCTATTCATCAGATCCATAAAAATAGATGGAGAATTTGTTAACGCAAAAGGCATCACCAAAAACTCGTAATGACCATATCATGTCCTAAAAGCCATCTTATAAACATCGGACTCCTTAATCTTCAATTGGTGGTATCCAGATCTTAAGTCTATCTTAGTGAACACTGCTGCTCCCTTCAACTGATCGAACAATTCTTCAATTCTGGGTAAAGGGTATTTGTTCTTAATGGTCAGCTTATTCAATTCTCGGTAATCTATACACAAACGGAAACTCCCATCCTTCTTCTTAACAAACAAAACAGGTGCTCCCCAGGGGGACGTACTAGGTCGAATAAATCCCTTATCCAGTAGGTCTTGAATCTGCTCATTAAGCTCTCTCATTTCTGTAGGAGCGATCCTATAGAGAGGTTTGGAAATTTGAGCTGCTCCAGGCACTAAGTCAATGGCGAACTCGATCTCCATGTCTGGTGGTAACCCACTGATATCTTCTGGAAATACTTCTGGAAATTCGCTCACCACCTCCACATCTAAAAGTCGAGGTTTACCAGAAAAAACTAGAGAAGATAAACTTACAATGAATCCTACTCCACCTTTCCTTAAACATCGCCGGGCCTTCAAAGCTGAAATTAAGTGAGGAACTCCCTGATGGTGGTCACATCTGAATGAAATCTGGGACCCTATGGACAGATTCACAACTACTGTCCTAAGATTAAAATCGATTACTACTCAATATCTAGACAACCAATCTATTCCCAAAATCAAATCGAATTAAGGCATGGGTAAAACAATCAAATTGACGGTAACTACATGTCCTTGAAGTTCAAGCCCTAAGTCACGATAGATGTCACAAGATATCAGCTCTTCTCCTGATGGCACAGTTACGCAATAGCCTATATGCAATCTCTCTTGCTTACACAATAACTTCTTAGCAAAGCCTTCAGCTATAAAGGAATGGTCGCACCTGAATCTAACAGGGCAAAGGAAGACAAACCAGCAACCACAATCTTACCCGCCATCACCGTGGAATCTGGTTTAGCTTGTTCAGTTGTCATGACGTAAGCTCTGCTGGGCACCAACTGTTTCGACTGGGGACAGAACTTGGAGATGTGGCCTTGAGCACCACACTTATAACATCCACTCTGGCCAGCTCTGCATTGTCCCGAGTGATTCTTATGGCATTTGGGACAAACTGGCTTACTATTACCAGCTGGTACAACACTGATAGGTTGAGCTGGAATAGATTTTGGCTCTTGAGGTTGCTGCTGGCCTTTCATCCACTCTGGCCAGCTCTGCATTGTCCCGAGTGATTCTTATGGCATTTGGGACAAACTGGCTTACTATTACCAGCTGGTACAACACTGATAGGTTGAGCTGGAATAGATTTTGGCTCTTGAGGTTGCTGCTGGCCTTTATTCTGCTTCTTAAACGGCCTCGAATCTGCCGGCTGAAAAGATTGCCTTCTCTGTTGTCTCTCTTGCTCCACATCTTTTCAATCTTTCTCTACTCGCAGGGCCTTATCTACTGCTTCCCTGTAAGATCTGGGTCCTGCTAACCCAACATTCAACTTGAATGTAGGTCTCAACCCTTCCACAATGTGGTTCAGCTTCTCCTCAGGGTCCATCCCTATAAGAGGTACGAAATAGCAGCCTCTCTCAAACTTCTGGATGTACTCTTGCACAGTTAAACTCCCTTGATTCAAAGTCAAAAACTCTCGTTTCAACTCAGACCTATTATCCGCAGTAAAGTACTGCTCGAAGAATACTCGTTTGAACTCTTCCCACGAGAGATTCTCCAAGTATACAGACAACTTCGCCCCCTCCCACCAGATCATTGTGTCACCTCTTAGCATATAGATGGCACACCTTGGCCTATCCAAGTCTGGAATCTGAAGGTATTCGAAAATCACTTCCATGGATTTAATCCAGCTCTCAGCAACCAGCGGTTCTGTAGTACCACTAAACTCCTGCGGTATCTATCTTCGAAACCTCTCCTGGGAATCATCATAATGCGGTCCCATGTTACTAGAAGAGTGGCCGTTGCCTCGGGCAGATTGCTATACCAATAGCTCTAGGAGTTGGGCAATACGAGCATTACTATCTGAATTGGTTTCATCATCTAGGTTGCTTCTTCTACCTCTCCCTCTTCCTGACGTCTTAATCTATAGCCCGTAGTCCACCACAAAAAAATCAGAACTCGAAAGAGAAAGAACACTTGTTATAAAAATAAAACTCACAAACCAGGAGATGTGGACGATGAAAGCTGCTCCAGACTGGGAGGATGTGTTTATCGCAGAACCATTGCTCTGATACCAAGTTGTGACGCCCAAACCCAAGGGAGTCATTGGAATAGGAAAATTCAAAAAAATAATAAAAAAAGGACCAAATGCGAATATGTAAACTGAAATGAAACTAACTGGCGCCAAAGGAACAATAAAAGAAAACAGATGTCAACAAATCTCTATTCATAATGCAAATTTGCGAAGTTACAACTACCAGACTTTATATAAGTTCACAATTGTTGCAACAGATCTTAATACAATCGACAAAAGATCCAAAACAACAAAAGCTAAGGCTCTGCGGAAGACGCCGGCCTTTGACAAAAACATTTCCCCCAATCCAAATCAACTTGCACCACCCGCCTGCTCCTGAGATGCCTCACCTGAATTGAGAAAACTAATGAGCCTAGGGCTCAACAAGTAAAACTGGAAATACAATTCACATAATGCAGGCGACTGAAACTGAACTCGCTAATTAAAGACAATTCGAAGCTCAAATCTGAATTGCTTATGCAGGATGATTCATGATCTAGAGGCTCTCTGCTGGTCCTTGTGCATGAAGCACGTTAACTACTGATCAGTAATTCTCTGTGAAGGGATTACATATTTCCATAATCCTGTCCCTTCCATGAAGGGATTATGGTCCTACTGTAATCCTGTCCCTTGACAATGACCGGGTCCTCGAATTATAAAGTCTGAAATTTACTTCTCCCTGAAATAGCTTTATACTAGTTCTTGATCAAAAGTCGATCACTGAAAGCTGGTAGATTCAATGCCATGAAACTCATTTTATTTTAAAAGTGCTACTGAGTGTACAGTTTTACTTGGGGTTGAGTACCAGCTCTAAGGAAAAGAACTCGGGAGTGATAAAAACAGACGACTATAAGAAGCAGACGTCACTCGAGAAAATATACGTTGGTACAATTCAGACGTTGGTACAAAAAAAAACCAGACGCAAGGAAATCGCTAATCGTAAGTAAAACCAGACGGGACTCGGGAATGGTTATACTACTTCAAACGATGTCGTTTGCACAACAACCAGACGTCAACCAATTTAGGTTGGTCAATGCAAATGTTAACAACCAACTGCTGAACATAGAATAGTGTAACGACTGAACACAATGATAAAATACAACGGCTGATTATGAACAGTGCGACTGCTGGACATAACTATGGAATGCAACTGCTGGTGAACAGTGCGAATGCTGGACACTACGAATGGAATGCAACTGCTGGTGAACAGTGCGACTGTTGGAAACTACGAATGGAATGCAACTGCTGGTGAACAGTGCGAATGCTGGACACTACGAATCGAATGCAACTGCTGGTGAACAGTGCGAATGCTGGACACTACGAATCGAATGCAACTGCTGGTGAACAGTGCGACTGTTGGACACTACGAATGGAATGCAAGTGCTGGTGAATAGTGTGACTGCTGGACACTACGAATGGAATGCTTCGACTCAGACAGAATCTAAACAAACTAACTCCACTTATCAAATCAGGACTTGCTCCCGATAGAACCAG